>JARQOD010002803.1:0-72868 GCA_033576555.1 Oophaga sylvatica | reverse complement strand
TATGGTCCACAATCAAAGTGGGACCGGAAATGTCTCTTCCTGAGGATTAAGCCCTTTCTTTTTACAAGCCGGCAGGTGGTCTTCGGTGGGGACTTCAACACCATTACGAGGTCCCGTGATCGGGGGGGTCCTGGAGATCGCCTGCCTTATGACAGTATCACGCTCAATAGCATAGCCAGTGAAGCTCGCCTGGTGGATGTCCACATCTGGCACACCCCAGGTCACGGGGGTTTCACCTATCATAGGGGTAGCTGTAGATCTAGAATAGACAGGTTTTTTTTAAAGGAGGATGCCATCTTTTCTGCTGTGTCCGCCGTTGAGGTGGAGTTCTCCGATCACTGTCTAATTTTCTTTTCTCTGAATGTTGCAGAAACTCCCCGGATGGGAAGAGGGCTGTGGAAGCTGAATTCGTCCCTGCTGGAAGCAGCGAATGTGAGACAATCCTTCGAGGATTTTCTTCAGAGCCAGGTACCGCTTTTGGATCTCTGTAGTAGTAAGTCAGAGTGGTGGGAGATCTTCAAAAAGCGGGTGGCGGGGTTCTTCCGCAAGCTCTCGAGCCTCAGGAGTCTGAACAGGCATCGCTTGTATCAGGCTCTGGGGAGGAAACTCGAGCAGCTCGTCTCGACTGGAGGTGACCGTGAGGAAATCTCCAGAGTGAAGTCTTTGCTTAAGAGGTGTCAGTATGATAGGCACACATCTTTGGTTTTTGAGAGGGATTTCGGGAAGTACCGCTCACCCGACCCCTACAGGAACTGTAAGATGTCAGTGAATTGTAAAATGGTGACAGGACTGATCGATAGTACGGGGTCCCTGAACAGATCCAAATCAGGGATCCTGGAGGTGGTCAGGTCCTTTTACTCACACCTCTTGGGAAAGAGGGATCTAGATCGGGATGAGATGTCGGCTTTCCTGGCTGAAACCATCCCTGAGCCAGGGGATGATCCCTCTCTTGGTGTTTTGGCAGAAGCAATCAGGGAAGAGGAAGTGAGACTGGCCATTGATGGGCTTCGGCCCAAAAAATCGCCAGGTCCGGATGGCTTAACATCCGAATTTTATAAGACCTTTAGGGACTCCTTGGTCCCCCTCTTGACTGGGGTGTTTAATGAGTGTCTTTCCTCGGGTACTCTTCCCGATTCAATGAGGAGGTCAGCCCTGATTATTCTGTCAAAGGGTAAAGACTCGTCCCGTATTGAGAATTGGCGTCCCATAGCGCTTCTCAATACGGACCGGAAGGTTCTGGCGAAGGTGTTGTTTAACCGGCTGGTCAAGTTTGCACCCCGGCTCCTTTCGGGGCCCAGCACTGCTCTGTTCCAGGCCAGCAGCACCTTTAGTGCTGTGCTCGGTGTCCGAGAGGCAGTGGAACAGGGTAGGGCAGGTCACTGGAAGGGGTATCTACTGTCATTAGACCAAGCAAAAGCCTTTGACCGGGTTAACCATGAGTACCTCTGGTCTGTCCTTTTAAGGTACGGTCTGCCTGGGAGGTTTGTAAATTGGCTAGAGATCTTGTACCAAGGGGCTGAGACTTTCCCGCTCGTGAACGGTTGGTCGGGGCGCCCTTTTGAGGTGGGTTCTGGGGTCCGTCAGGGCTGTCCTCTGAGCCCACTTTTATACGCGTTCGCGATCGATCCCTTCCTGAGGAGGGTAGATCGTGGGTGGGGAGTCGGGATGGACCAGGCAAGCTCTGGCCCCCTCTGAGGGTGGTGGCGTACGCTGACGATGTTTCCCTTTTCGTATCCTCGAGAGGGGAGGCGGATTGGGTCATGTCCGAGGTCGTGCGTTACTCGGAGGCATCTGGGTCCATGATCAACCGGGAAAAGTGTGAGAGTCTCTGGCTGGGAGGGGGAGATCCTAGTTTTGATCTCCCGGGCACCCTTCCAGAACCCCAGGCCTCCGCCAAAATTCTAGGCATCGAATTTGGTCCCGGGGACTATCCCCAGCAAAATTGGGAGGGCAGACTCAAGATTGCCGCCCAAAAGGTGGACCAGTGGAAGGGTTGGTCTTTAACCCTGAGGGAAAGGGTTGGCTTGGCTAAAGGTTTTCTGCTTCCCTTGTTAATTTACCTGGGCAGTGTGTGCATCTTGCCAGAACCTCTCTGGACACGGGTTTACAGCCTGTTCTTCCAGCTGTTATGGGGGAATAGGCTCAACCTAATCAAGAGAGAGGTCACGTACCGTACGAGGAGACTAGGTGGGTTGGGTATGGTCAACCCAGTAGTGTTCTTAGTGAACACCTTTCTTAAAGCCAATGTTTCCAACCTCTGGCTAGAGAGGGCTCCTCCGTGGGTATTCTCCTGCAGGGGTTGGTTTCGGCCCTTCTTCCAGGAGTGGGAGACAGGAGGGCAGGTGAAGGATCTCCGTACACCTCACGGACATCTCCCGGCTTACGCTACCCCGGTTCTGAAGGTAATCCGCCGGTGGGGTCTGGAAATGAGGGAAATCAGGACCATGTCGAGACAATGTCTTGACAGAAGGGTTCTGTTGACCCATTTCCAGAAGTCCCTGGTCCTCAGGGATTGCCCAGGCCGGGATCTGGAGGTGGGGCTCGGGCTTTTAAATTCAGAGCGGATCCCCACGAAGTTTTGGGACTTGGCCTGGCCTGCTTTCACGGGAGACTGTATGTAAGGGACAACTTGAAGTACAGGAACTCTGATGATCGGGGTTGTCCTCGTGAGGAGTGTGGCGACGTGCTGGAAAGCATGGAGCACTTCCTCCTTCAGTGTCCCTTTAATGCAGAGGTTTACAACAGGGGGGGTGCTTCCATACGTTGGCCGCGGCTGGCGTCCCTTTCCTACGCCGAGTGGGTTTATGGGGCGTTCAGATCCCTGGGTGGCCGAGAGCGGAGCACTTTATTCCTAGTTAGCGTAGTGGTCAGGTTTTACACGTGGAATGCACGGTGTTTAGTGTCGACGCAACAGAAAGCCCTCCCCTGGGATGAGGTGGTTAGTAACATCTTGGGTGACCTGGGGAAGGTGCGTTCTTTGGAGTTCGAGAGGTTGGGTGTGAGGAGGGCCTCTTGGCTTTGGAGGGGCTTCTCCTTTTAAAAAACACACTCAAGGAGAGTTGTTTTGTGTGTGAATGGCGGTAGGGATAGCATAAGTGGTGTGGGTGTTGAGGGAGAGAAGTAGGGTAGATAGGGTCAGGGAGGGTCAGTGAGAGGGACACATAGAGAGTTAGTCAAGTTAAGTTAGGTAGAGTAGGGATAGATAGGGACAGTTTGTTAGGGACAGAAGTAGGGACAGTTTAGTTGATAAGGGACAGGGTGAATGTGTTGGTGGTAAAGGGACAAGGCCTCTTAGGGCTCCAGTCTCCTGGTGGTGGGCTATTGCATGACACGGTAGCTTTTTTGTTTTGTAATAAAATGATGGATATTGGGCTTGCAGGCACCGAACTTGGGCCTTGCTGTGTAAGAAGTGATTAAAAGAAATGTTATGCTTTAGATTAATGCTGATAAGTTGAGTTATGGCTTATATTGTATATATTATGTATTATGTGTTAATATTGGTTGTTTTGAGTGTTTGTTGACATATAGTTGAATGTGGGGGGAATAGTTTAGGTTGGGAGGGGGTTGTTTTGGGGTGTTGGGGTTTTGGGGAATTTTTGAAGGGCTTTGGGCAGAGAAAATGAACTCACCATGGACCCTATGGACCCAAGGAAAGAAGAAGATTGCTGTGGTAAAGGGCATAAAACTTTATATGGACCCGGTTTGATGTGAGGCCATGAACTTATGGACCTGAGGTGAGGTGGGGGGTGATTATTATAAAATTATAAAAAAAAAAAAAAAAAGGTGTGTGATATATATTTTAGGTAGTGTTATTTGCGTTTTGAGGCAGTGGGCCAAACTTTATGTTAATAATTTCTTGTAAATTATGTAAATAGGTGTGAATGGGGTGGGAGGATGTGTGTGTGAATGTGGATGTAAGAATATGTTTTTTGTTTTGTTTTCTCTTCCCCTTTTTTTTAAAGAAGGTTCCTGCTGGGGGTCCTTGAAGAACTGGAAAGTTCTGGATGGACTTATAAAGAGTCTCGGACAATGGCGGATGGAAAGTGGATCATGTGCTGGCTCCTAGGTTTCAGTTATTTAACTATTTTCTTTGTTTTGTGCTTTTTGTTTTATGTGGTCTTGGACATAAGCTTTGGTTTTTGTTTTTGTGTATATGTAATATGTATGTGTTTTGTAATTTTTCAATAAAAAAAGAGTTCCAGCTCCAGTAGCGTCCACTAAAGCTGCTGCAGTTATAAAGCTTTTATAAGGATCGAGCTTGGCGGTCCACCGCAAGGCGTCCTACCGTCAGTCCCAGCCCCTGTGCCTTTGGGTGCCTCCCCGATGCTCTTCACTGAGTGTCCCGGGGGCCCAAAGCATTTCCTTTGAAAAAATTAAGTGTCCAAAGTACAGGTGGTGTAGCTTGCTTAACAGCTGGGTTAATCCGCTGACTAGCAGACAATGATACTAGGCACAAAGTATTGCTTGGGCTAGATGCAGTTAAAAATTTGTAATTAGATACTCTCGTTGGATGCTGAGAAAGCCTTCCATAGAGTCTCCTGACACGCCATATATTATTCTCTTAAAAAGCTTGGGTAGGGGACCCTTTTATAGCCAAAATCATGGCCCTGTATCGCAATCCGTCTGCGAGGCTGAAGATAAATGGAACATTATCATCACGTTTCATAATCACCAATGGGACAAGGCAGGGATGTCCTCTGTCCCCTCTTATAGTGATGGAGCACCTGCTCTCATCAATTCACGATAACCCCAATATTAGGGGGATTGAGGCGGAAGGCACCGAGTACAAGTGCTCTGCATTTGCTGATGATGTCCTAGTATATATCACTCAACCACATATATCCATCACTGCCGTTATGGCTGAAATAGATCACTTTGGTACATGGTAAAATTTTAAAATCAATGCAGCGAAGTCTGAGGCCCTCAATGTTTCCCTCCCCAAATCCATACAGGATTCCATCCAGTCCAACTTTCCCTTTACCTGGCCCTCACAGGGTATCAAATACTTAGGAATTCGTATTCATAGAGACCTCTCCTGTCTATTTTATCTTAACTTTGTGCCCTTTATTGAACAACTCCATAGAGATCTTACTTCTTGGACGGTGAAGGATTTTTCCTGGTTCGACAGAATAAATATACTAAAAATGAACGTCCTACCTAAACTCTTATACCTCTTCCTAACCATTCCCGTGGTAATTCCTTCAAATATTTGGAAAAGACTACGCAGTAGCTTTTGCAGATTTATCTGGGCAAGTGGGCATCCACGCATTCGGGGGGACGTTCTGATCAGACACAAACAAAAGGGGGGCCTAAGCCTCTTGGATTGTAGAAGGTATTACATGGCAGCAGTACACGCTAGAATCCTGGAGTTCTTCCATCATTCGGAGGGGAAATTGTGGGTCAAAATAGCTCAATCCATTTGTCCTAAAGCTCTTACCACTCTCCCATGGTGCGCCCATTTAATTGTCCCCTCTCTTGGCCTCATGTCATATAGTACTAATGCCACTGCTTTGCCTTTGAGATCCCAAAAAAATGCTTATCCTCAATCGACCCCCAGGGCCCCTTGCTCCCGATTTCAGATAATCCAGATTTCCCACCAGGACTATCTGTAAATAGATTTCTCGGTTCAAATAAATCCCATCCGATATTATTTTCTCATGTCATCTCCAATACTTTGCTGCTCCCCCTCAATGACTTGTTACAGGGGAGAGCCACTTCCCCGAAGGCAAATTTTGAATATAGCCAGTTACAACACTTCTATTCAACTGTGAAGAAGCGCACACATCTTCATAGAGATCTCACAAACTTTGAAAAATTGAGCCTATCAATGTCACCCCCTACACACTCCATCTCCCTACTGTATAATCTCCTCATTGCCCAGGTAACTGACAATAGGCCAGGATTCTGCGGTGCATGGAAAAGGAAACTGGGGAAGTCCTTCTCTGACTCACAATGGGATAAATGTTTCTTCCTAACACATAAAACCTCAATAGGGTCCAAAGCTCAGGAAACCTCCTTCAAAATTATCTCTAGATGGTACCGGGTACCAGCAGTCCTTCATAGATGGTATCCAGTGGTCTCAGATAGATGTTGGTGTTATGATCTGCTACAAGCACTAAGGAAAGACGGGAATTCTGTCCCTACAATAAAACTAAGCTGGATCCCTACGATGTAACGGGGGACCTGATCCTACGACCAGACCCGCTAAAGTCCTCATCTAGTCTGAACGAAGACCTATAGTTGCGAGGGAGGAATCCCTACAAGATCTAGGGACTGGGAGAAAAGGTGGACACCTCCTAACAGAAATTGTAGCAGGGAAAAATAAAACAGAAAACAAATTACTAAGAGATCCTAAGATCAAGCAAAATTGACTGAGTAAGGCACCTAAGCACCCGGCTAGCTTAAGAGTAGGTAATACAATGAAGTCCAGCAAAGCCAGAAGGGCGGAGCCAGACTAAATAGGGTAAAAAGGTCATGTGACCAGCAAACTGAAACAAAACCTAACAAGAGGGTTGTAACAGTACCCTCCCTTCTAAGAGGATCCTCCGGATCCCCTATGACTTAGGCTTATCCGGAAACCTCTTGTGAAACGCTCTGACAAGTCTAGATGCAGAAACATCATCCGCCCTCACCCATGAGTTATCCTCGGGTCCATAACCCTTCCAAGCGACGAGGTACTGCAAACCCCCTCTATACCGTCTAGAATTTAGGATGTGGGAAATCTCATATTGCCCGTCCTCCACCACCAGGGGAACAGTGGCCGACACGTCTCCCTCTGAGACCTCAGCTTTTTTCAAGAGAGAAACATGAAACACCGGATTAATCTTCCAGGAGGTAGGAAGCTCCAACTTAACAGCAGATTGGTTAATAACCTGAAGCACCTTAAAGGGCCCTACAAACTTGGGACCCAATTTCTTAGACGGAATCCTCAAGCGCAGATTCTTAGAGGACAACCAAACCATGTCACCAATAGCAAACAAAACCTCTTGTCATTTTCTATCAAAATACACTTTGGATCTTTTGTTAGCCTCCTGAAGATTACCACGCACATCAGTCCAAACTCTCTCCAAAACACCAGAAAAATTCTCCTCTTCAGGTACAGCCGATCCCAACTTGGAGAATGACCCAAACGACGAATGTCTCCCAGTACAACAAAAAAAAGGCGAACAACCAGCAGAAGCGGATGTATGGTTGTTAAGAGCAAACTCAGCAAGTGGCAGAAACTCAGACCACCCCTCTTGATTATCAGTCACAAAACAACGCAAGAACTGCTCAACATCCTGGTTTTTCCTTTCTGTCTGACCATTAGACTCAGGATGATATCCGGATGAAAACGACAAATGAACTCCCAACCTGTCACAAAAGGCGCGCCAAAAACGAGCCACAAACTGAGGTCCCCTATCAGAAACAATGTCAGTAGGAACACCATGTAGTCTGACTATTTCCTTGACAAAGGCCTTAGCGAGAGTCTTAGCGCAGGGCAGTTTGATGAAAGGAACCAAGTGACACATCTTGCTAAAACGGTCCACGACCACCCAGATGACAGTGAAACCCTCAGAGGGGGGAAGGTCAGTAATAAAGTCCATAGCCAAATGTGTCCAAGGTGCACTAGGGACCTCCAGAGGACAAAGCAACCCCGCAGCAGGAGTATGAGAAGACTTAGATCTAGCACACACAGTGCATTGACGCACCCACTTAATGACTTCCTTCTGCCATCCTGGCCACCAAAAACTGCGACCCACAAGTCTCTTGGTCTCAGAGATTCCAGGATGACCTGCCAAGCGAGAGTCATGACATTCAACAAACAAATCTCTCCTCAGGGTACCAGGCACAAACAACCTCCCATGCGGCGTGTTAGATGGGGCATTTTCCTGTGCTTTAAGAATCTCATCTTCCAACACGGAGTCCAAAACAGCAATAACAACCCCCTCTTGCAAGATGTTTTCCTCCTCCTCCTCAGTACCCACCATAGGAGAAAAGCTGCGAGACAAAGCATCAGCTTTAACATTTTTAGTACCTGGGATGTAAGTAACGGTAAAATTAAACCGTGAGAAAAACAGTGCCCACCTAGCCTGACGGGCATTCAAGCGTTTGGCAGCAACAAGGTAGATCAGATTCTTATGATCGGTGAAGACTTGAACGGGAAATTCCGCTCCCTCCAAAAAATGACGCCAGTGTTCAAATGCGAGTTTAATTGCCAACAATTCCCGATTACCGATATCATAATTTAGTTCAGACTCAGAAAATTTCTTAGAAAAAAAAGCACAGGGATGTACTCCATCCGTCTTTGCCTGAGACAACACCGCGCCGACCCCACAGAAGAAGCATCAACCTCAACCAAAAATGGTTTAGTCACATCAGGCTGCGTAAGGATAGGAGCAGAGCTGAACCTCTCCTTTAGCAACACAAAAGCCTCAATGGCCTCAGTAGTCCACTGAACCGCATCAGCACCTTTCCTGGTGAGATCGGTCAGAGGTTTGGCAATCACAGAAATTTTTTTTATGAATTTTCTATAATAATTGGCGAATCCCAAAAACCTCTGTATTGATTTCACACCAATAGGCCTAGGCCATTCCTGCACAGCTTGCACCTTCACCGGGTCCATCTCAAAACCATCACTGGAGACAATGTAGCCCAAAAAACTAAGTCTCTGTACAGCGAACTCACATTTTTCTAGTTTGGCAAAAAGTGAATTATCACTCAGTAACTGTAATACTTCACGCACACTCCTCCAATGAGACTCCAAATCCGGTGAATAAATCAAAATGTCATCCAAATACACAACCACACTTCTGCCGATCAAAGGTCTAAGGATGTCATTAATAAGATTCTGAAAAAATGCCGGAGCACTGGAAAGTCCAAAAGGCATGACCAGATTCTCAAAATGACCCAGTGGAGTGTTAAACGCAGTCTTCCATTCATCCCCCTCCTTCATGCGCAACAAATTGTATGCCTCTCGAAGATCAATTTTGAGAACCACTTGGCCCCCACTAACTGATTAAACAAATCAGGAATCAATGGCAGTGGGTAAGGATTGCGTACAGTAATCTTATTAATCTCACGAAAGTCTAGACAAGGCCGTAAACCGCCGTCCTTTTTTTTAACAAAAAAAAATCCAACAGCCACAGGAGATTTGGAAGGCCTAATGTGACCGGCGGCCAAGCTTGTCTGTATGTATTCCTCCAAAGCCTTTCTCTCAGGAATAGTCAAATTAAATAAACGACTTTTAGGAAGAGTCGCTCCAGGGACAAATTCAATTGCACAATCATAATCTCTATGAGGAGGCAATACCTGCGATTCCTTATCAGAAAAAACTTTCCAAAAATCCTGAATAGGTACAGGTAACTCCCCCTTAACTACAGCAGCAATACGCCCGTTACAACACTTGTCATAACAATTAGGACTCCAGGACTTAATTTCATTGGTAGACCAATCCAGTACCGGATTGTGCAATTTTAACCAGGGTAACCCCAAAATCACTGGTGAGGGCAAATTATTCAAAACTACCAAATCCAAATTCTCTTGATGAACACCATTAATAGTAAGAGGAAATTCACAGATATGGTGAGTAACATTTTTCAAGTGAGAACCATCCACAGACACCACATTAATAGGGGAAGATAGAAGTTTGGGTTTTAATTTTAGTTTTTCCAAAAATTTCCCATCAATCACATTGAGAGTTGAACCACAATCCACAAATACCCGAAACTCCATTAATTCCTCCTCACCAGCAGTGGTAGCAGAAAGAAAGACACCTTTATTGTTTAAACAAGCTATGCAGGCGAAACTGACCTCATTTTTTTTTCTCTCTTTATTCATTCGAAGCGCACAGTTCTTAATAAAATGCTCAGATTTGCCACAATAGAAACACAAGCCCTCCGCAAATCTACGGTCTCTTTCCCGAGAGTGAAGTGTCATTGCTCCAATTTCCATCGGCTCTGCAATGTCAGTACAGTCCCTTTCCAAACTTGGAGATGACAAGGCAGATTTACTCTCATTAACCCTTGCACGCAGTCTCCTATCCACCCGTATGGCTAATTGCATAGCCTCTTGCAAGTTACCAGGTATAGGATAAGCAATCAGCAAATCTTTAACCCTTTCACTTAACCCTGCAAAAATAAACTTTTCAAAGCTGAATCGTTCCACCCCACCTGAGTGGACCACCTTCGGAAGTGAGTACAATATTTCTCCACATTACCTGATCCCTGTCTCAAATGTCTCAATTCTGTCTCAGCTGATGAAACACGATCCGGATCATCATACAATAACCCCAAAGCAGAAAAAAAACTATCCACTGATCTAAAACATGGATCACTAGACTGCAGAGAAAAGGCCCAGTCCTGAGGTTCCTTGCGCAAAAGTGACATTATGAACCCTATGCGCTGTGATTCATCACCAGAGGATCTGGGTCTCAAACGGAAATACAACAAGCAAGCATTTTTAAAAGAAAAAAAAATCTTGTTGTTCACCAAAAAATAAATCAGGCAAACATACCTTTGGCTCCACGAAATGTGCTCCAGAACAACTACTCACGTGTTGCTGAATTTCAGCCACCTCCAGAGAAATTCCCTGCAGGCGTTGAGCCAAATCCTGAACCGACACCATGATGGAAACAGAAAATCTTTCCTTAGAGATTTCTTTTTTTTTTTTTTTTTTTCTTTTGGGCTGGACTTACTGTTATGATCTGCTACAAGCACTAAGGAAAGACGGGAATTCTGTCCCTACAATAAAACTAAGCTGGATCCCTACGATGTAACGGGGGACCTGATCCTGCGACCAGACCCGCTAAAGTCCTCATCTAGTCTGAACGAAGACCTATAGTTGCGAGGGAGGAATCCCTACAAGATCTAGGGACTGGGAGAAAAGGTGGACACCTCCTAACAGAAATTCTAGCAGGGAAAAATAAAGCAGAAAACAAATTACTAAGAGATCCTAAGATCAAGCAAAACTGACAGAGTAAGGCACCTAAGCACCCGGCTAGCTTAAGAGTAGGTAATACAATGAAGTCCAGCAAAGCCAGAAGGGCGGAGCCAGACTAAATAGGGTAAAAAGGTCATGTGACCAGCAAACTGAAACAAAACCTAACAAGAGGGTTGTAACAGTTGGAGATGTGGGGAGGGGGAAGGGACAATGTCACACATATGGTGGGCATGCCGTATAATAAATGCATTTTGGGCAAAGGTGGTTCCCATGATTGAAAAAAGAACTGGTTTGACTATCCCTAATACGCCAGAAGCCCTCCTTTTATCAATGTTACCAATAAGTAAATGTAGTTATAAAAGGTCATCAATAGGCTACCTAATACAGGCAGCTAAGAATGTCATTCCACGACACTGGAAAAGCAGAGACCCACCCACTGTGGAGGAATGGTTTGCGCAGATCTCCCTCCTTAATAGGATGGAGCATCTGATTGCCATCTCACCGGCTGATGTTGATAGTTACTGTGTGATTTGGAGGGATTGGATTGATTTGGAAAAACTGTGACGCCTACCATCTAGCCCCCAACTAAAGTTATCCGTGATGTCGGCACAACAATGATCATAATCACACTCTATTGATTGGTGAAAAAATACCCCCCAAAAAATGGACTAAGAGCAATTATAAAAATTAATAGGTTTTTATTCTTACATAAAATATAAAACAATCAAATTTCAATACATATCATAACACATAATACAAGGGAAAAAGCAACATCTAAATCTCACATAAAGCAAGAAAAGTGTCACGAATTTATTAACAATTTTGCATCAAGATAATCACACATTAATATATGTGCAAAGCTACCGTTCATGAAGTATTGATCCAATTATTAGGATATTTATCCCAAAATCAATTGTTCAGAGGAGTATAGATATCACATGTATATGTTAATCTACAGGTATTTATAATAAAGTGCATAATGCATTAAATCAGCCCTGTAGAGAGAAAATATACCATCTACCAATGTTATATACTACCATCACATATGAACAATGTATCACAAAAAATTAATTAAAGTGCCTAGTGCAATCCAATCCAGAATTTGGGTATGTTATCAATACAATACAGCGAAACACGCGTAGGGGTTTTTCCTGATCACATTCAGTAAGTTTTGATGTCAGAATTGTCATGTATTATTACTTTTTGACTCACTTGTATATGCCCTATTAGGTGTGTGGTAACTGCCCACTGTGGTGGATAAGTAAACCATTTACTCTATGCTGACTCTGGCAATAGCCACCCACAATTGTTTTCACATGACATGGTAGGTGTCTATAGGAGACAATTTGCACTAAGCACTCTGCTCCATCATACTAATAAATCTGCTATATGTGGGATGTTATGTATATATGCTGGCATAGATGATTAATATATACTGAGGCTACCTACCACAGTGGAGATATCAGCCACTGGCTGTATTCCCACCCTGATATGAATAAGCTACCTGCTTGTATATTGTGTCATTTTTTCATGAATTATTGATAATATACCCAAATTCTGGATTGGATTGCACTAGGTGTGGAGCCCAGCTGTGACTGGATTCATATCTCCCAGAAGGGTGCACTGAAAGAATAGCCACTTGAGGTCATCATATACATTCACACACTATCACCATTCCAAAGACCACCAGAGGGAGCTGTTTAGACATATAAAAGGAGAGTGAACACAGGAAAGAGAGCTCAGTCAGTCTGCAGAAAGGTGAAGTGCAGAGCTGAGGTTAGAGAAAGGCTGCAGAGCAATTCAGTTCAAGAGAGTGGAGGCTAGTAAAAGTGGAACGACAACCACTCCAGCCTAGTCAGAGCTGAGTCAAGTGAGTGCAGCTCAGTGAGAAAGCGTGCCGACGCTTAGAGAGTGGTGAAGAGGCAGCCCACCAACTGCCAGCGTGTGATTGTGTGAGGGCCCGATTAGGACGAAAGGCGAGTGGAGCAAGTGAGGGATATAGGAGCCTAAATAGCTCATCCCAATTATTCAACCGGACACCGGGGTCCGAGCCTATAGGGATCTCCACGACCCATTAGGAGAACACCGGAGTTCCTGGAGGACTATAAGTCCCAGGAGTACCACAGAGCTGATACGTAACCGGGCCAGGAGGACGGAGTCCAGCAAGCAGGTACCTGCAAGTGGAGACTATGTACTTCCAGAGAAGACCCAATCGCAAGGTCAGCCAGGTGCAAGACTTAGACCAAGTTAGGCTCAGCTACAAGCGGGCCAGGACTTTATCACAAGAAAGACAAGGAACAGGAGGCCACACACCTACTCAGTGGAGGAATCTGGATGTGCACCCTTCACCCTACAGTGCTCCGGGGAGTGCCTGCAACATCTTCAGTAAAGGTACAGAAAGAGACTTATGTGTGTGTGTCCATCTTATTATTCCTACCGTCGGATCCTCCTCCGCTCTGTACCCTTGCATTCTATTTACCCTGAAGGACCCAGCCTTGCCTGTGGAAGGCTTAACACCTTGCTGCCCAATACCAACCCTTCAGCGGATCCGCATAGCAGCGCTGGTCACCCTGACCAGGCACCACAGGTGGCGTCACGAATCCCCATTCCAATATTCCATTCACCTGTAATTATCCCACATTAAAGGATGAGCACCAGAGCCACGGACTGAGCTGTGTCGCCGTGACATCCCCCCATTGTAGTCTATGGGCTCAGATCCGAGTTCCCATTGCTCTGGAGGGCGACTCATCTTTTCTGGCATCACGAACAGGATTCTGAAGCTCGCTATAAGTGAGTCCTGTGTGCCTGAATTGACTGTTTTGTGCAAAAAGACTGTCCCATATAGTGGTGAGAATTTCCCGCCATTTGCCCGCCATTGCCCGCCATTTACAGCGCCACGGTGCGAAAAGCTAGTGGGCGTACCTGCAAAAGCGCCCTGAGTCTCAGACACGCCCCCAACGCTGACGCGGCGGCAGGTACTGAGGAGAGCTTCATTGAACGCTCTGATGTCAGAGCGACGACGACGCAGGTCCTTCTCACAACTGTGCCCTGCAAAGCTGCGGCCTACAGGAGAAGGTAGACCACGCTTAACTAGGGGGGCGCAGAGATGTCGCAGCAGCAAGCTGACAGCGCGGCCCAGGCCGACCGCCCCAATGACTTACTTATTGGCGCTGCCGCGCAGGATGGAAACGCTGGCCACTCACCTGGTCCTGTGGCCCTGATAGTACTGCTGACGCTGCCATACATGCCTGGAGCGAAGTGGCTCCCTCAGTACAGCGGCAAGCCAGACACCCTGTCAGGGTTCAAGCGCAAAATATGCAGTATAATGGACATGTACCCTATGTCAGAAAAGCAGAGAGCTGCAGTGGTAGTGGGACAATTGACTGGTGCTGCAGAGAGAGAAGTAGAGACATGGTCAGCTGCAGACCAGGAATCAGTGTTTGCAATTTTCTTAAAGCTACAGACTATCTTTGAGGACCGCACTGAAAGAGATCTCTGGATGAGGTTTTACCAGTGCTCCCAGAAACCAGATGATAGCATTAGGGACTACGCCTGCCGACTACAGGGGGCCCTGCGAGCTCTCAAACAGGTTAACCCCATAAGTGTCACCAATGAAAATAAAATGTTAAAAGAACAATATGTACGGGGATTGAGGTCCCAAGCTGAAAGCAGAACTGTGCACTGGTTGTCCTTGGATCATCCTGATGCTACCTTTGATGCCCTTAAGAATATGGCTATAAAAGGACTGAGACCCCTGGAAACGCCCGAGATGGCAACCCAGTGTCACCCGGGTGAAGCCACACTAAAACCAGCAACATCCACCTTTTCCCCGCTGGTTGCGGAAGCCAAAACGCAGGTGGCGCCCCCTACTGAGCTGGACTGTCTGCGCTCAGAAGTGCGCCAGCTGACCAAAAACCTGGCCACTGTAATGAGTGCCCTGCAACTGTCGACGGAGGAAGAAAGAAAGATCCTGCTAGCTGACTGCCCAGAGGATGTCCCTTGGATGAACCGGAGGAGAAAGAGGACGTCGCCCCACCGGAGGAGGACAATGCCACCCCCTGGAAGGACCCGCGAACAGCATCATCCTCGCCGAGAGATCGTCTGCTACCGCTGCCACAGAGAAGGTCATCCAGCACGTCGGTGCCCTTTAAACGAGCAAATCCTGGGTCCGAGGGCCAACACCCAGGAATTGACTCTTCAGGCCCCTCAGACTGGAACCGCAGGTTTGTGGGAGGAAGACCATACCTGTCCATCATACTGGACGGGATCGCAATCCCTGCCCTGCTGGACACTGGATCACAGGTAACCATCATACCTGATGTTCTCTACAATAGATACTGGTCCATGGACGGTCTCCAACCCCCAAACCCTGACTTTGCCATATACGCCTCTAACGGCCTCCCTCTTGACTTACTGGGGGCTAAAAACGTAGATGTAAAAGTGGGCAGAGTGGAGCTAAAGGATCAGGTACTTCTTGTAGTAAAGACTGTTAATGAGGAAAATGGGTTGAATGTGGTTCTAGGCACTAACATAATTAGTAACTGTTTGGAGGAGGTTGTGTTTTTACTCCAACAGCTCGCCGATGTTGCCAGACCAAAGCAAAAGGGAGTGATCCAGAAGGAGATCCGGGCCCTGATGTGCCAGCAGCAAGTGAAACTGACTGGTGGTGAGATTGGTAATGTACGGGTAACAGACCCTAACCCCATTGTGATACCCCCAATGAGTGAAATGCTTTTTGGTGTAGAGCAGCAATAGGTCTGAGAGGACAGAACTACCAAGCAGTAGTAGAGCCCCATTGTTCAGAGCACAGACCTACACTCTTGACTGCCAGAGGGGTAGTGGAGGTACATAATGGGAGGGTGCCAGTGCGTCTTCTCAACTGGGGAGAGGATGAAGTCAAATTACCACATTATGCCACTGTTGCTAAGTTACATGCTGTGGATAATAACTCCATTCACACCACGGAGCCCTTAACCTCCCCACAACAAGTGGAGGATAACAGTCCGACCACCAAGGTGGAGGATTGGTGTCAACAGCTCCATGTCGGGACGGACACCACTCCAGCCCACCAGAAAAAAGGAGTATATTGAGTAGTTCAGGAGTACGCACAGGTATTCAGCAAACACCCACTCGACTTTGGTAAAATTAAAGGGGTCCAACATCACATCCCCACAGGCAATCATCCTCCCATTAAAGAACGGTACAGGCCTATACCTCCAGCACACTACCAGAAAGCCAAGGAGATGTTGCGTGATATGAAAGAGGCAGGGTGATAGTTGTAGTTTCTGGCAGCACCTCTAGTCCTAGTCAGGAAAAAGGATGGAAGCATGAGAATGTGTGTAGATTACAGACAAGTAAATCGCATTACAAATAAAGATGCATACCCTTTACCACGCATTGAGGAATCCCTAGCTGCCTTAAAGACTGCTAATTGCTTTTCCACCCTTGACCTCACTAGTGGGTACTGGCAAGTAGCTGTGGCTGAGGAGGATCGGAAGAAGACGGCTTTCACCACCCCGATGGGACTCTTTGCGTTCGACAGAATGCCGTTTGGACTCAGCAGTGCCCCTGGAACGTTCCAGAGAGTGATGGAGAGCTGCCTGGGACATCTCAACTTCGAAACTGTGTTACTGTACCTGGACGACGTAATTGTGTACTCCAAGAGTATGAAGATCATTTGAAGTACCTGGCGGAGGTATTCGAGTCACTGTCCAAGTATGGGATGAAACTGAAGCCTTCAAAGTGCCACCTGCTCAAGCAAAAGGTACAGTATCTGGGACATATTGTCAGCTCAGAAGGAGTAGCGCCAGACCCCGAGAAGGTAACCGCCATCCAGAAATGGCCGGAGCCGAAGAACCTCAAGGAGGTGCGACAGTCTCTGGGACTGACAGGATACTACCGGAGGTTTGTAAAGGACTACACCAAGAAAGCAGCGCCTCTGCAAGACCTCCTGGTGGGACAGTCCCTCAAGAGCAGAAATTCTCCATCCCACTGGGGTAAAGAACAGGCTGAAGCATTCAAGGAAATGAAGGAGATCCTGACAGGTGACGAGATCCTAGCCTACCCTGACTACAGCCAACCGTTCCTGATGCCAGCAATGAAGGATTGGGAGCTGTCCTCAGTCAGAAGCAAAATGGCCTGGAGAAAGTCATCGCCTATGCAAGCAGGAAGCTCCGCCCGACTGAGAGGAACCCAGAGAACTATAGCAGCTTCATGTTGGAGTTCCTAGCGCTGGTCTGGGCCATCACAGAGAGGTTTAAGCATTACCTAGCCTCCAGCAAGTTCACTGCCTACACTGATAATAACCCCTTGACGCATCTTGAAACCGCTAGCTGTGAGCCATGGAACAACGCTGGATGGCTCAGCTGTCAAACTACCAATTCACAATCAAGTACTGAGCGGGCCGCAAGAATGGCAACGCTGATGCCCTATCCAGAATGCCTCATGAATCGGACACAGAAGAAGAAGTGAATGATCTGGAAGAGATTGAACTACCTGCCTTTCACAGGAATGGGATGATCCACGAGCAACAAGCCTGCAGGAGGCCGCGTGGTAAGACGTTAAATCCTTTACCTCACCACAGCTGGAAGGAGACTCAGGACAGTGATCCAGTTGTCAGCCATATCAAGGACTGATAACTCAGGAAGGTTCCTCCTTGGAGAAGGATGCGTCTCTACAAGCAAAGCAGCTGTGGAATGACAGAAGCCGGCTGTTTATCTACCGTGAGAAGATGTGCCGGAGGTACGTCAATCCAAAGACCCATGAGATGGTATGGCAGATAGTTGTCCCCAGAGCAGACATCCAGATGGTGTTGGAAGCCTACCACGATCAAGCGGGACACTTTGGCTGGAAGAAGCTGGAGACCCTGTTGAAGTGTCGTTTCTACTGGGTGGGAATGCGCAGCTCCATTGAGAGGTGGTGCCAGAACTGTGGACCCTGTGGCCTCAGAAGAAAAGACTACAGCAGTCAGAAGGCACCCCTGCAACCCATCAAGACGACTCGTCCCTTGGAGATCGTGGCCCTGGACCATGTCAAGTTGTCACCCAGCCGGTCCGGATACTCCTATGCCCTGACCATGGTGGATCACTACTCCAGGTTCCTGGTGGTCGCCCCTGTCAAAGATCTGACGGCAGAGACAGCAGCAAAGACGTTCCAAGCGTATTTCTGCAGACCACATGGATATCCTGAGCAGGTGCTAACTGATCAAGGCCCAGCCTTCGAGGCAGAATTGTTCAAAGAGTTCTGCCATCTGTACGGGTGTAAGAAGATAAGAACCACACCGTACCACCCCCAAACCAATGATCTCTGTGAAAAGATGAATCACATCGTCATTGACCTGTTGAAGACTGTACCACTTGAAGAGAGGAATCGGTGGCCAGACTTACTACCTGACCTGGTAGATCTGTACAATCATATACCTGGGAGTTCCACCAATTGCACCCCAGCCTATCTCATGCGAGCAAGACCAGGAAAGCTGCCCATGGATCTGGAGCTTGGTGTTGTAGAACCAGAAGCAGATGTAACTACTGAAGACTGGGACACACAGACAGGAACAGTACAAAAAAGTACAGGCCTGCGTTGAAGATAGTCTCAATCGAGTAAGGGACAAGCAAGAGGATCACTACAACAAAAGTGCGCCAGCTGAACTTTTCGCACCTGGTGAAGTCGTACTGAAAAAAAAGAGGAGGATACACAAACTCGATGATCAATGGGAAAGAGAGCCCTACATTGTACAGGATTCGAGGTTTGACAACAAGAAAACATGTATAATCAGCAAAGATGGAGGAAGAACGACTACAACTGTATATATATGTAAATGTATATATTGTTGCTTATAATATTCCTTAATATACAGTTATTTATTATTCTGCTTTTTCTTTTTGATATTGAAACAAGTGAATGGACATTATTTTTACTTGTCCCCCCTACCCTTTGAGCATCCTTCTTCCAAAAGAGACTGGGACTTTTATGGTTGCTCATTTCCTCATTGTTGTGCTAATGTATATAGTTATTCATTCATCTGTTATGCAACAGTTCAAGAGTGCCTTACCTCCCGTAAGGGAAGAGTTAATTATACAATGTTTTATTGTTCTTTGTTTTGTATTTCAGCCCCGGAGTGCTGAGTTCTACTAGGGGGGAATGTGGAGCCCAGCTGTGACTGGATTCATTTCTCCCAGAAGGGTGCACTGAAAGAATACGCCACTTGAGGTCATCATATACATTCACACACTATCACCATTCCAAAGACCACCAGAGGGAGCTGTTTAGACATATAAAAGGAGAGTGAACACAGGAAAGAGAGCTCAGTCAGTCTGCAGAAAGGTGAAGTGCAGAGCTGAGGTTAGAGAAAGGCTGCAGAGCAATTCAGTTCAAGAGAGTGGAGGCTAGTAAAAGTGGAACGACAACCACTCCAGCCTAGTCAGAGCTGAGTCAAGTGAGTGCAGCTCAGTGAGAAAGCGTGCCGACGCTTAGAGAGTGGTGAAGAGGCAGCCCACCAACTGCCAGCGTGTGATTGTGTGAGGGCCCGATTAGGACGAAAGGCGAGTGGAGCAAGTGAGGGATATAGGAGCCTAAATAGCTCATCCCAATTATTCAACCGGACACCGGGGTCCGAGCCTATAGGGATCTCCACGACCCATTAGGAGAACACCGGAGTTCCTGGAGGACTATAAGTCCCAGGAGTACCACAGAGCTGATACGTAACCGGGCCAGGAGGACGGAGTCCAGCAAGCAGGTACCTGCAAGTGGAGACTATGTACTTCCAGAGAAGACCCAATCGCAAGGTCAGCCAGGTGCAAGACTTAGACCAAGTTAGGCTCAGCTACAAGCGGGCCAGGACTTTATCACAAGAAAGACAAGGAACAGGAGGCCACACACCTACTCAGTGGAGGAATCTGGATGTGCACCCTTCACCCTACAGTGCTCCGGGAAGTGCCTGCAACATCTTCAGTAAAGGTACAGAAAGAGACTTATGTGTGTGTGTCCATCTTATTATTCCTACCGTCGGATCCTCCTCCGCTCTGTACCCTTGCATTCTATTTACCCTGAAGGACCCAGCCTTGCCTGTGGAAGGCTTAACACCTTGCTGCCCAATACCAACCCTTCAGCGGATCCGCATAGCAGCGCTGGTCACCCTGACCAGGCACCACAGGTGGCGTCACGAATCCCCATTCCAATATTCCATTCACCTGTAATTATCCCACATTAAAGGATGAGCACCAGAGCCACGGACTGAGCTGTGTCGCCGTGACATCCCCCCATTGTAGTCTATGGGCTCAGATCCGAGTTCCCATTGCTCTGGAGGGCGACTCATCTTTTCTGGCATCACGAACAGGATTCTGAAGCTCGCTATAAGTGAGTCCTGTGTGCCTGAATTGACTGTTTTGTGCAAAAAGACTGTCCCATATAGTGGTGAGAATTTCCCGCCAGTTGCCCGCCATTGCCCGCCATTTACAGCGCCACGGTGCGAAAAGCTAGTGGGCGTACCTGCAAAAGCGCCCTGAGTCTCAGACACGCCCCCAACGCTGACGCGGCGGCAGGTACTGAGGAGAGCTTCATTGAACGCTCTGATGTCAGAGCGACGACGACGCAGGTCCTTCTCACAACTGTGCCCTGCAAAGCTGCGGCCTACAGGAGAAGGTAGACCACGCTTAACTAGGGGGGCGCAGAGATGTCGCAGCAGCAAGCTGACAGCGCGGCCCAGGCCGACCGCCCCAATGACTTACTTATTGGCGCTGCCGCGCAGGATGGAAACGCTGGCCACTCACCTGGTCCTGTGGCCCTGATAGTACTGCTGACGCTGCCATACATGCCTGGAGCGAAGTGGCTCCCTCAGTACAGCGGCAAGCCAGACACCCTGTCAGGGTTCAAGCGCAAAATATGCAGTATAATGGACATGTACCCTATGTCAGAAAAGCAGAGAGCTGCAGTGGTAGTGGGACAATTGACTGGTGCTGCAGAGAGAGAAGTAGAGACATGGTCAGCTGCAGACCAGGAATCAGTGTTTGCAATTTTCTTAAAGCTACAGACTATCTTTGAGGACCGCACTGAAAGAGATCTCTGGATGAGGTTTTACCAGTGCTCCCAGAAACCAGATGATAGCATTAGGGACTACGCCTGCCGACTACAGGGGGCCCTGCGAGCTCTCAAACAGGTTAACCCCATAAGTGTCACCAATGAAATAAAATGTTAAAAGAACAATATGTACGGGGATTGAGGTCCCAAGCTGAAAGCAGAACTGTGCACTGGTTGTCCTTGGATCATCCTGATGCTACCTTTGATGCCCTTAAGAATATGGCTATAAAAGGACTGAGACCCCTGGAAACGCCCGAGATGGCAACCCAGTGTCACCCGGGTGAAGCCACACTAAAACCAGCAACATCCACCTTTTCCCCGCTGGTTGCGGAAGCCAAAACGCAGGTGGCGCCCCTACTGAGCTGGACTGTCTGCGCTCAGAAGTGCGCCAGCTGACCAAAAACCTGGCCACTGTAATGAGTGCCCTGCAACTGTCGACGGAGGAAGAAAGAAAGATCCTGCTAGCTGACTGCCCAGAGGATGTCCCTTGGATGAACCGGAGGAGAAAGAGGACGTCGCCCCACCGGAGGAGGACAATGCCACCCCCTGGAAGGACCCGCGAACAGCATCATCCTCGCCGAGAGATCGTCTGCTACCGCTGCCACAGAGAAGGTCATCCAGCACGTCGGTGCCCTTTAAACGAGCAAATCCTGGGTCCGAGGGCCAACACCCAGGAATTGACTCTTCAGGCCCTCAGACTGGAACCGCAGGTTTGTGGGAGGAAGACCATACCTGTCCATCATACTGGACGGGATCGCAATCCCTGCCCTGCTGGACACTGGATCACAGGTAACCATCATACCTGATGTTCTCTACAATAGATACTGGTCCATGGACGGTCTCCAACCCCCAAACCCTGACTTTGCCATATACGCCTCTAACGGCCTCCCTCTTGACTTACTGGGGGCTAAAAACGTAGATGTAAAAGTGGGCAGAGTGGAGCTAAAGGATCAGGTACTTCTTGTAGTAAAGACTGTTAATGAGGAAAATGGGTTGAATGTGGTTCTAGGCACTAACATAATTAGTAACTGTTTGGAGGAGGTTGTGTTTTTACTCCAACAGCTCGCCGATGTTGCCAGACCAAAGCAAAAGGGAGTGATCCAGAAGGAGATCCGGGCCCTGATGTGCCAGCAGCAAGTGAAACTGACTGGTGGTGAGATTGGTAATGTACGGGTAACAGACCCTAACCCCATTGTGATACCCCCAATGAGTGAAATGCTTTTTGGTGTAGAGCAGCAATAGGTCTGAGAGGACAGAACTACCAAGCAGTAGTAGAGCCCCATTGTTCAGAGCACAGACCTACACTCTTGACTGCCAGAGGGGTAGTGGAGGTACATAATGGGAGGGTGCCAGTGCGTCTTCTCAACTGGGGAGAGGATGAAGTCAAATTACCACATTATGCCACTGTTGCTAAGTTACATGCTGTGGATAATAACTCCATTCACACCACGGAGCCCTTAACCTCCCCACAACAAGTGGAGGATAACAGTCCGACCACCAAGGTGGAGGATTGGTGTCAACAGCTCCATGTCGGGACGGACACCACTCCAGCCACCAGAAAAAAGGAGTATATTGAGTAGTTCAGGAGTACGCACAGGTATTCAGCAAACACCCACTCGACTTTGGTAAAATTAAAGGGGTCCAACATCACATCCCCACAGGCAATCATCCTCCCATTAAAGAACGGTACAGGCCTATACCTCCAGCACACTACCAGAAAGCCAAGGAGATGTTGCGTGATATGAAAGAGGCAGGGTGATAGTTGTAGTTTCTGGGCAGCACCTCTAGTCCTAGTCAGGAAAAAGGATGGAAGCATGAGAATGTGTGTAGATTACAGACAAGTAAATCGCATTACAAATAAAGATGCATACCCTTTACCACGCATTGAGGAATCCCTAGCTGCCTTAAAGACTGCTAATTGCTTTTCCACCCTTGACCTCACTAGTGGGTACTGGCAAGTAGCTGTGGCTGAGGAGGATCGGAAGAAGACGGCTTTCACCACCCCGATGGGACTCTTTGCGTTCGACAGAATGCCGTTTGGACTCAGCAGTGCCCCTGGAACGTTCCAGAGAGTGATGGAGAGCTGCCTGGGACATCTCAACTTCGAAACTGTGTTACTGTACCTGGACGACGTAATTGTGTACTCCAAGATGTATGAAGATCATTTGAAGTACCTGGCGGAGGTATTCGAGTCACTGTCCAAGTATGGGATGAAACTGAAGCCTTCAAAGTGCCACCTGCTCAAGCAAAAGGTACAGTATCTGGGACATATTGTCAGCTCAGAAGGAGTAGCGCCAGACCCCGAGAAGGTAACCGCCATCCAGAAATGGCCGGAGCCGAAGAACCTCAAGGAGGTGCGACAGTCTCTGGGACTGACAGGATACTACCGGAGGTTTGTAAAGGACTACACCAAGAAAGCAGCGCCTCTGCAAGACCTCCTGGTGGGACAGTCCCTCAAGAGCAGAAATTCTCCATCCCACTGGGGTAAAGAACAGGCTGAAGCATTCAAGGAAATGAAGGAGATCCTGACAGGTGACGAGATCCTAGCCTACCCTGACTACAGCCAACCGTTCCTGATGCCAGCAATGAAGGATTGGGAGCTGTCCTCAGTCAGAAGCAAAATGGCCTGGAGAAAGTCATCGCCTATGCAAGCAGGAAGCTCCGCCCGACTGAGAGGAACCAGAGAACTATAGCAGCTTCATGTTGGAGTTCCTAGCGCTGGTCTGGGCCATCACAGAGAGGTTTAAGCATTACCTAGCCTCCAGCAAGTTCACTGCCTACACTGATAATAACCCCTTGACGCATCTTGAAACCACTAAGCTGTGAGCCATGGAACAACGCTGGATGGCTCAGCTGTCAAACTACCAATTCACAATCAAGTACTGAGCGGGCCGCAAGAATGGCAACGCTGATGCCCTATCCAGAATGCCTCATGAATCGGACACAGAAGAAGAAGTGAATGATCTGGAAGAGATTGAACTACCTGCCTTTCACAGGAATGGGATGATCCACGAGCAACAAGCCTGCAGGAGGCCGCGTGGTAAGACGTTAAATCCTTTACCTCACCACAGCTGGAAGGAGACTCAGGACAGTGATCCAGTTGTCAGCCATATCAAGGAGCTGATAACTCAGGAAGGTTCCTCCTTGGAGAAGGATGCGTCTCTACAAGCAAAGCAGCTGTGGAATGACAGAAGCCGGCTGTTTATCTACCGTGAGAAGATGTGCCGGAGGTACGTCAATCCAAAGACCCATGAGATGGTATGGCAGATAGTTGTCCCCAGAGCAGACATCCAGATGGTGTTGGAAGCCTACCACGATCAAGCGGGACACTTTGGCTGGAAGAAGCTGGAGACCCTGTTGAAGTGTCGTTTCTACTGGGTGGGAATGCGCAGCTCCATTGAGAGGTGGTGCCAGAACTGTGGACCCTGTGGCCTCAGAAGAAAAGACTACAGCAGTCAGAAGGCACCCCTGCAACCCATCAAGACGACTCGTCCCTTGGAGATCGTGGCCCTGGACCATGTCAAGTTGTCACCCAGCCGGTCCGGATACTCCTATGCCCTGACCATGGTGGATCACTACTCCAGGTTCCTGGTGGTCGCCCCTGTCAAAGATCTGACGGCAGAGACAGCAGCAAAGACGTTCCAAGCGTATTTCTGCAGACCACATGGATATCCTGAGCAGGTGCTAACTGATCAAGGCCCAGCCTTCGAGGCAGAATTGTTCAAAGAGTTCTGCCATCTGTACGGGTGTAAGAAGATAAGAACCACACCGTACCACCCCCAAACCAATGATCTCTGTGAAAAGATGAATCACATCGTCATTGACCTGTTGAAGACTGTACCACTTGAAGAGAGGAATCGGTGGCCAGACTTACTACCTGACCTGGTAGATCTGTACAATCATATACCTGGGAGTTCCACCAATTGCACCCCAGCCTATCTCATGCGAGCAAGACCAGGAAAGCTGCCCATGGATCTGGAGCTTGGTGTTGTAGAACCAGAAGCAGATGTAACTACTGAAGACTGGGACACACAGACAGGAACAGTACAAAAAAGTACAGGCCTGCGTTGAAGATAGTCTCAATCGAGTAAGGGACAAGCAAGAGGATCACTACAACAAAAGTGCGCCAGCTGAACTTTTCGCACCTGGTGAAGTCGTACTGAAAAAAAAGAGGAGGATACACAAACTCGATGATCAATGGGAAAGAGAGCCCTACATTGTACAGGATTCGAGGTTTGACAACAAGAAAACATGTATAATCAGCAAAGATGGAGGAAGAACGACTACAACTGTATATATATGTAAATGTATATATTGTTGCTTATAATATTCCTTAATATACAGTTATTTATTATTCTGCTTTTTCTTTTTGATATTGAAACAAGTGAATGGACATTATTTTTACTTGTCCCCCTACCCTTTGAGCATCCTTCTTCCAAAAGAGACTGGGACTTTTATGGTTGCTCATTTCCTCATTGTTGTGCTAATGTATATAGTTATTCATTCATCTGTTATGCAACAGTTCAAGAGTGCCTTACCTCCCGTAAGGGAAGAGTTAATTATACAATGTTTTATTGTTCTTTGTTTTGTATTTCAGCCCCGGAGTGCTGAGTTCTACTAGGGGGGAATGTGGAGCCCAGCTGTGACTGGATTCATTTCTCCCCGAAGGGTGCACTGAAAGAATACACCACTTGAGGTCATCATATACATTCACACACTATCACCATTCCAAAGACCACCAGAGGGAGCTGTTTAGACATATAAAAGGAGAGTGAACACAGGAAAGAGAGCTCAGTCAGTCTGCAGAAAGGTGAAGTGCAGAGCTGAGGTTAGAGAAAGGCTGCAGAGCAATTCAGTTCAAGAGAGTGGAGGCTAGTAAAAGTGGAACGACAACCACTCCAGCCTAGTCAGAGCTGAGTCAAGTGAGTGCAGCTCAGTGAGAAAGCGTGCCGACGCTTAGAGAGCGGTGAAGAGGCAGCCCACCAACTGCCAATGTGTGATTGTGTGAGGGCCCGATTAGGACGAAAGGCGAGTGGAGCAAGTGAGGGATATAGGAGCCTAAATAGCTCATCCCAATTATTCAACCGGACACCGGGGTCCGAGCCTATAGGGATCTCCACAACCCATTAGGAGAACACAGGAGTTCCTGGAGGACTATAAGTCCCAGGAGTACCACAGAGCTGATACGTAACCGGGCCAGGAGGACGGAGTCCAGCAAGCAGGTACCTGCAAGTGGAGACTGTGTACTTCCAGAGAAGGCCCAATCGCAAGGTCAGCCAGGTGCAAGACTTAGACCAAGTTAGGCTCAGCTACAAGCGGGCCAGGACTTTATCACAAGAAAGACAAGGAACAGGAGGCCACACACATACTCAGTGGAGTAATATGGATGTGCACCCTTCACCCTACAGTGCTCCAGGGAGTGCCTGCAACATCTTCAGTAAAGGTACAGAAAGAGACTTATGTGTGTGTGTCCATCTTATTATTCTACCGTCGGATCCTCCTCCGCTCTGTACCCTTACATTCTATTTACCCTGAAGGACCCAGACTTGCCTGTGGAAGGCTTAACACCTTGCTGCCTAATACCAACCCTTCAGCGGATCCGCATAGCAGCGCTGGTCACCCTGACCAGGCACCACAGGTGGCGTCACGAATCCCCATTCCAATATTCCATTCACCTGTAATTATCCCACATTAAAGGATGAGCACCAGAGCCACAGACTGAGCTGTGTCGCCGTGACATCCCCCCATTGTAGTCTATGGGCTCAGATCCGAGTTGCTCTGGAGGGCGACTCATAGGCACTTTAATTAATTTTTTGTGACACATTGTTCATATGTGATGGTAGTATATAACATTGGTAGATGGTATATTTTATCTCTACAGGGCTGATTTAATGCATTATGCACTTTATTATAAATACCTGTAGATGAACATATACATGTGATATCTATACTCCTCTGAACAATTGATTTTGGGATAAATATCCTAAAAATTGGATCAATACTTCATGAACGGTAGCTTTGCACATATATTAATGTGTGATTAACTTGATGCAAAATTGTTAATAAATTTGTGACACTTTTCTTGCTTTATGTGAGATCTAGATGTTGCCTTTTCCCTTGTATTATAATATGTATTGAAATTTGATTGTTTTATATTTTTTGTAAGAATAAAACCTATTAATTTTTATAATTGCTCTTAGTCCATTTTTTTGGGGGGGGTATTTGTTCAGTATATGGATGAGAATATCTTTATTTAGCCTGTATTCTTTGGGGTATCTATTGATTGGTGGTCTGCCGTGGTCCGCTCCCTCTCTCTCTATCTTTCATATGGAAAAATACATGCTTGATCTGAATATTGATGGAAAACCCTCCCTTTACCCCCAATGTACTGTCGTTATGCATAGATTCATAGTTATACTACCACTTTTACTATGTATATTGTATTTTCTTGTACTTTTTCACCACAAAAATAAAAAAAAAATTGAATTTGAAAAAAAACATTGTAATTAGATCTACAGCCGGTGGCTACTCCGCTGACTAGCAGACACTGAAACTTTGGAGCAGACCTCTGATTCCCAGGCTATAGTATGAGTAAACAGCTCTTCAGACTCAACCATCTGTGTTACCCCAAGCCATAGTGTATGTACTTTCTTATGGTTAAAAGGGGGGGGAAGACCCAATCCACCTGTAATTGACGATGCCAACGTTACGTAAAACACAGCAAGGGGACTCCAAAAAGAGTTTCCATTTTTTCAAAAAATTTGGGGCACAACACCACTTAAGTGGCATCAATTGCCCCAGAGTTGCTTAAAACGGTTGGTGAGGTGATTTTAACAAATCCTCAAGCTTTTACTCTCCCCAGGATGACACAGGGGTAGAAAAGTCCTTGCGGATCCATGATTTGTTCAACTTTATGAACGTGAGTCTGTCTACATTGTCAGTGGACAGCAGCATGTGCTTATCTGTCAGCAGACCACCAGCAGCGCTGAACACACGTTCAGAAAGAACGATGGCTTCGGGGCATGACAAGATCTCCAAGGCGTGAGTGGCGAGCTCCAGCCATTTATCCAGATTGGAAGCTCAAAAAGAGCAAGGGTCCAATGACACAGTCATGGCTTCGATGTTCACTTGGAGATACTCCTGTACCATCGTCCCTAGTCATTGACTATGTGTCTGACTTCTTGTCTCCTGTGGCCTTGCAAAGGATGGGCTAAAAAAGTGGTGAAAGGATTCCGCAAAATTGCTGTTACCAGCAGATACTGTGTTTCTGTTACGGTTTGAGTGCTGAAGACTCGACAGTCCCACGATTGGCAAGTTAGAACTGTGAGATTCACTACGTGCACCACTGGTGTTTAGTGGAAAAGCACATGTAAGATTCTGAAACAGTCTCTGCTGATACTCCTGCATGCGTGAATCCCTTTCTATAGCAGGAATTATTTCGGCAAATTTACTTTTGTACCGGGGATCTAAGAGTGTGGCTACCCAGTAGTCAGGATTATTTCGAATTCTGACAATTCGAGGGTCATGTTGCAGGTAGTGCAGCATAAGGCACTCATGTGTCTTGCGTATCCAGGAGCACCAAGTCCCTGTTGTCTTGGTGCTGAGGTAAGAATCATGCTTCCTTCCTCTGCCCTCTCCCCCCAACCTCGCACAACAGAAATGTGATCAAGGTCTCCCTCATCTGATGAGTCTTCCATGCCCATCGCCAGTTCGTCCTCCAATTCTTCCTGGGCTCCTGCACCTTCCTCACTAGTTTGGCTGCTACCATGCGCCTGGTTAATCCCTCTCCTCACTCTACCATGCCTGCCACCTTGGTGCTGCCCACCGTCTGGACCTTGAAGATGTTAGCCCTTCCGCATACAACTCCTCCTCCTCTACTTCCTCCACCTCCTCTTGTCCCACCACCTGACTCCAAATTATGTTTAACATGTGCTCCAGCATGTAAATCACCGGAATAATGGCATCGTCAGCACTAAACATCTTCGTTGCCATTTCAAAACTGTGCAGAAGGGTGCATAGGTCCCTGATCTGAGACCACTCCTCCAGCGTGATTTGCCCCACCTCTGGATCTCGTTGGCCCAGGCTATAAGGCTATAAGTCAGAACATATTGCACCAGGGCTTGTCGGTGCTGCCACAGTCGCTGCAACATGTGCAGAGTTGAATTCCACCGTGTTGGCACATCGCATTTTAGCCGGTGAAGTGGCAGGCCCCAACGACTTCAGTAAAGATGTAAGTCGCTGAGCTGCGGGATGCAAACGGTGGAAGTGAGCACACAGCGACCGTGCCCTCTGCAGAAGGCCATGTAGTGCGGGATAGTGGGCTAAAAATTGCTGGACAACCAGGTTCAACACGTGAGCCATACAAGGCACGTGTGTGACATTGCCCCGGCGAAGGGCTGCACCCAGGTTTGCAGCATTGTCGCACACGGCCATCCCTGGTTGCAGGTCCAGTGGAGACAACCATTCATGAAACTGGTTCTCCAGAGCTGACCACAACTCCTCATCTGTGTGACTCACATTTCCCAGACATTTAAAAGTAAAAACCGCCTGATGACGTTGAGCCCTGCTGCCAGCATAGTAAGGAGGTGTGCAGGATCCCTTCTGCGCAGTTAGAAAGTGGGTGGCATGACCAGACAGGCTTTGGGTGCAGGTGGAGGACCGAGAGGAGGTTGAGGAGGCAGAATCAGTGGAGGAACTTCGAGATAAAGAGGATTGACGCACAACTCGTGGGGACAGCAAGACTTGGACAGCAGCCCTTTGTCCTGCTGTCACCATAGTTACCCAGTGCCCAGTCAGCGACATGTAACGCCCCTGTCCATGCCTACTCGTCCAAGTGTCTGTGGTGAAATGCACACTGTCACACACAGAGTTTCTCAAAGAAGCGGTTATGTTGTGTGCGACATGCTGGCTGAGTGCAGGCACACCTTTCTTTGAGAAGTAGTGCCGACTGGGCATCTGGTACTGGGGCACTGCGATGGACATAAGGTCTCGAAAATCCTCTGTGTCCACCAGGCGGAAAGGCAGCGTTTCTGTAGCCAAGAGCTTGCAGATGGTGAAATTCAACCTCTTAGCTTTCTAATGGCTAGGAGAAAATTGTCTTTTACTTGTCCACATTTGAGGGACCGAGGGCTGGCTGTTGTGCGTAGATGGGGTTGAGTTGGGTGTCCCCGGCCAACTGACGGTCTGTGAGGAAGATGCAGGCGGAAAATTTAGGTTGCCTTGATCCAAAGGTGATGCTCTCGATGTCGGAGAGTGCTCAACACCAGCTGGTGTTTCTACTTCCAAATGAAATGATGACCTGCCAATCAGACTGGCTGTTGCGGGTAAAGAGGTGGCAGGTAGAGTTGAGCGATACTTTCCGATATGCTAAAGTATCGGAATCGGAATGGTATCGCCGATATCACTAAAATATCGGCGATACCCGATACCGATACCGGAAGTCCCATGTAAGTCTATGGGAACAAAATATCGCAACTAAAAAAACCCCATTCTTTCCTTGTAAACACTAAATATACACACATAGAATACATATATATATATATACATGTCATTGTGACATATATATATATACATATATGTATAGTTTATACACTTCTACATAGTAAAATATCCTTTGATTCAATTGCCGGGTAAAGCCGGCTTCAGTGAAAAGACAGAAGCACCCGACATGAAATGACACTTGGTGTACATAGGGTTAAACATTTCTTTTCATGTCCTTTGCTATCTAATTTGCACAAACAATTAAATCAGACTATGTGTGCAAAATTTCACACCTGTAGGGGTTAATTAAAGGTGTAAATTCGTTGTAAAAAAACGGACTTTTTTGCTACGAATTTACACCTTTAATTAACCCCTAGAGGTGTGAAATTTTGCACACATAGTCTGATTTAATTGTTTGTGCAAATTAGATAGCAAAGGACATGAAAAGACATGGTTAACCCTATGTACACCAAGTGTCATTTCATGTCGGGTCACCCGACATGAAATGACACTTGGTGTACATAGGGTTAAACATTTCTTTTCATGTCCTTTGCTATCTAATTTGCACAAACAATTAAATCAGACTATGTGTGCAAAATTTCACACCTCTAGGGGTTAATTAAAGGTGTAAATTCGTTGTAAAAAAACCGGACTTTTTTGCTACGAATTTACACCTTTAATTAACCCTAGAGGTGTGAAATTTTGCACACATAGTCTGATTTAATTGTTTGTGCAAATTAGATAGCAAAGGACATGAAAAGACATGGTTAACCCTATGTACACCAAGTGTCATTTCATGTCGGGTTCTGCATTTTCACAAAAGCCGGCAATTGAATTAGCGGCTATTATACTATGTAGAAGTGTATGAACTACAAATATAAATATATATATATATATGTGTCACAAATTCAATGACATGTATATATATATATGAGGTGTAAAATTGCTGAAAAAAAATGCGTGGGCTCCCGCCCTATTTTCGCAACCAGACAGACAAAGCCAGTGAGTGGGGGCAGATAATAATAGCCCAGAGAGGGACCATTATTTTTGCCCCCCCCCCCGGCTACTAACATCTGCCCCCAGACACCCCGGGAAAGACAAATCTATAATTAGATTCGCCCTTTCTGGCACTTTGCCCGTCTATTCCCATTGCCCTGTAGCGGTGGCGAATGGGTTAATATGGGGTTAAAGCCACCTTGCTATTGAAAGGTGACCTTAAGCCAGGTTAATAATTGAGAGCTGTCAATTAGACAACTATCAATTATTAATCCTATTGCATGAAATAAAAATAAAACACACACACTTTAATTAAAAATCATTTTAATGAAATAAAGACACATGTTTTTGACCATCTTTTATTTTACTGCAAAAACCATTTCCTGTAATAAAAATAAAATAAAAAAGCAAAATTATTCTTACCTATCCCATGCACAGTCAGGTCCCACGGTGTAATCCTTCAGAAAGGGTTAATGTTTACTGCAGGGACCGCAGCTAATGCTGCAGCCTCACAGTAAACCCCAAATGAATGAGTTCCTCTCCTGCCTGACAGGAGAGTAAAGGCTGGGTGTCACATAACGATACACCAGCGATCCCGACAACGATATGCACTTGTCAGGTTCGCTGGTGTATCGCTACATGATCGCTGCTGAGCTGCCAAACAGGCAGCTCAGGCAGCGATCTGGGACAGCGACACTGCGGGTAACATCGCTTAAGGGCCCGTCTCACATAGCGATATCGCTACCGAGATCGCTGCTGAGTCACTAGTTTTGTGACGCAGCAGCGAGCTCACCAGCGATATCGCTGTGTGTGACATTCAGCGACGATCAGCCCCCCTGCCGGGTATCGCTGATCGTCGCAGAAATGTCAGGACCTTTTTTTGATCGCTGGTTTCCCTCTGACAGGCACGCATCGCTGCGTGTGACAGGCGGGAAACCAGCGATCAAAGGTCCTGACATTTCAGCGACGATCAGCGATACCCGGCAGGGGGGCTGATCGTCGCTGAATGTCACACACAGCGATATCGCTGGTGAGCTCGCTGCTGCGTCACAAAACTAGTGACTCAGCAGCGATCTCGGTAGCGATATCGCTATGTGAGACGGGCCCTTAAGTGGAAAGCTTAATTGATTGCTTTCCACTTTCACTTCAGGTCAGCCAGGGACACAATCAGTGACGTCAGAGGGAACTGATTAACAAAAATAGGGGTTCCCTTCGAAAAAAAAATGGCGTGGGGTCCCCCCTATTTTTGTTAACCAGCCAGATGAAGCAGACCGCTGAGGCCTGGATTTTCAGGCTGTTAAGGAGCCAAGATCCATGGACCTTGCCAGCCTAATACCAGGCCACAGCAGTCTGCATATCTTGGCTGATTAACAAAAATAGGGGATCCCCTCGAAAAAAATTGGCGTGGGGTCCCCCCTATTTTTGTTAACCAGCCAGATGAAGCAGACCGCTGAGGCCTGGATTTTCAGGCTGTTAAGGAGCCAAGATCCATGGACCTTGCCAGCCTGATAATACCAGGCCACAGCAGTCTGCATATCTGGCTGATTAACAAAAATAGGGGATCCCCTCGAAAAAAATTGGCGTGGGGTCCCCCCTATTTTTGTTAACCAGCCAGATGAAGCAGACCGCTGAGGCCTGGATTTTCAGGCTGTTAAGGAGCCAAGATCCATGGACCTTGCCAGCCTGATAATACCAGGCCACAGCAGTCTGCATATCTTGGCTGATTAACAAAAATAGGGGATCCCCTCGAAAAAAATTAGCGTGGGGTCCCCCCTATTTTTGTTAACCAGCCAGATGAAGCAGACCGCTGAGGCCTGGTTTTTCAGGCTGGTAAGGATCCAATATCCATGGACCTTGCAAGCCTGATAATACCAGGCCACAGCAGTCTGCTTAGCTTGGCTGGTTAACAAAAATAGGGGATCCCTCGAAAAAAAAACGGCGTGGGGATCCCCCCTATTTTTGTTAACCAGCCAAGTAAAATGCAGACTGCTGCGGCCTGGTATTAAAAGACTGTCAAGGCCCATGGATTTTGGCCCTCAACAGCCTGATAATACCAGGCTACAGCAGCCCCACATTTGGCGCATCAAAAGATGTGCCAATTGTGGCACTTTACCCGGCTCTTCCCACTTGCCCTGTAGCGGTGGCAAGCGGGGTAATAAGGGGTTATTGTCACCGTTGATTGCACGGTGACAATAAGCCCGGTTAATAATGGAGAGGTGTCAATAAGACACCGATCCATTATTAATCCCAAAGTTATTAAATGTGTAAAAAAAAGACAAAGCAAGAAAAAAGTCTTTTAATGAAATAAAAGAGACAACACAGTTTTCATTTCTTTTATTATACTCTCATTCCTGCGACGCCATCGATCTCCTGTAAAAAAAGAAAAAAAACAAACCAACAGTATACCACCTGTCCGACGCAGTCCATAACGATAGTCCCACGACGATCCAGCTCTGCTACATCGCAATGATAGGCAGAGCCTGTCATTGCAACGCAGCACAGCTGATTACCTGCTTCCCCGGCGGTGACGTCATCGGACTGACTGCTTTACGGCCGGGATTACCCAGCAGTCACTGCAGTTATCGCGAGAAACTGCATGTGACCGCCGGGGAGAAGAGGATGGCGGCCATGAAGCAGTCCAGGCCGTGACCGCCGGAGATCTTCTGCCAGGTAAGTGCCGCTGACTCCTGACAGACCCGACAGACGGACACTGACAGTGACAGTGACATCCCGATTCCGGTATCCGATAAGACGAAAATATCGGAACTCGGAATCGGAATTCCGATACAGCTAATATCGGCCGATACCCGATATTTGCAGTATCGGAATGCTCAACACTAGTGGCAGGTCTACGTCTCAAAACAGGTGTGACTGCTGTTCCCTCAGTCACAGAGGATGAAGAGGCCGCGGATGCACAAGATGGGGCAGACGGTGGTTTGCCCGGCCCGCTAGGCCGCATTGTAGCACAGTGAGCTTGCCACTGCAACTTATGCTTCATATCCATGTGACGGTTCATGCATGAAGTACTCAAACTATGGATTTTTTGGCCTCTACTTAGCTTTTGGTGACAAATGTTATAGATAACACGAGTTGGGTCATCCTTATCAATCTGAAAAAATGCCCAGGCTATGCAATGCTTAGAACCCATGCGACCTGAAGAGCCACCACGACTTATGGTCAGAGGCAGAGTTGTGTTTGAGGATGCAGTTGGTGACGTGCTTCCAGTACTACTTCTCTGTCCAGGAAGGTGCAACCTGACCTCGTCGTCACTAGCATCCTCCTCCACCTCCTCTGCTGACCTCATCGACTGGCTGACTGTGGGTTGACAGTAAGTGGGATCTGCAACCTCGTCGTCATCACCCTGTGTGTTCTCACACCCGTCGTCCTAAGAGCCAACCTCTTCCTGCCCTGACAAAAACTCAAGTTGTCGCTCCAATCAGGTATTTGAGTCTCATCATCGTCTTCCTCATTGTCTCCACCAACAGGAGTTACAGTTTGGGAACGAGGGTCTACATTATGCTCAGAACCTTCTTCATCTGGTCCTGGATCCGACTCATAAACATTCTGGGCATCAGTGCAGATCCTCGTCTGGATTCACAGAAGCTCTGGAGCCGACCTCTGATTTCCAGCCTATAGTATGAGTAAACAGTTCTGCAGACTCAACCATCTGTTCTACCCCATACTCAGACGGGCAGCTGGAGACTTGGGAGCTGTGAGGAAGCAACTGCGATTGGGGTGACACCTCTGAGGACTGGAGTATTTGTGATGTTGAAGTTGAAGTGGAGGAGAGCCCACTTATAGGAGCACTTGATATCTGTTGAAGCACCTGCTGTTTTTGTGCCTCATCTGGAATTTGTAGCGATGGTCGTGGCCGTAAGAAAGGGATCGTATCACATTGTCCACTAAAAGAAGTAGACATCTTAGTTTGGCTGGAAGATGGTCTTTCTTCTGCAGATATTACTGTTTCTTTAACACCTACCCCACGGACACAACCTTTTTTCCCTTCCCAACACGCCTATTCCCCTTTCCACCAGCAGCAGGCCTTTTGCCACTCATTTTGGTGGTTAACTAATTGGCAACTCAGGAGTTGTTTGCACAAAAAACGATGGATGGAAACCGAGCAAAGCTGAGTGGCCAAATTGTGGTACTAGCCCAAAAGGATTGGCTGGGTTAGAAGCAGTAAAACAATTTTATTAGATACACAAGTGGTGCAGCTTGGTATAGATGGCCTAATAGAATGAGTACCAAACACTGCTACAGGCCCAAAATTATTTTCCAGGCAAGATGCAGCTAAAAATTATTAGTAATTTGAAAGCTGGTGGAGCTTAGTATAGATGGCCTAATAGAATGAGTACCACACACAGCTACTATGCCCAAAATTATTGTCCAGGCAAGATGCAGCTAAAAATTATTAGTAATTTGAAAGCTGGTGGTCTGGTGGAGCTTAGTATAGATGGCTTAATAGAATGAGTACCACACATTGCTACTATGCCCAAAATTATTTTCAGGCAAGATGCAGCTAAAAATTATTAGTAATTTGAAAGCTGGTGGAGCTTAGTATAGATGACCTAATAGAATGAGTACCACACACTGCTACTATGCCCAAAATTATTTTCAGGCAAGATGCAGCTGAAAATTATTAGTAATTTGAAAGCTGGTGGAGCTTAGTATAGATGGCCTAATATAATGAGTACCAGACACTGCTACTTTGCCCAAAATTATTGTCCAGGCAAGATGCAGCTAAAAATTATTAGTAATTTGAAAGCTGGTGGAGCTCAGTATAGATGGCCTAATAGAATGAGTACCACACACTGCTACTATGCCCAAAATTATTTTCCAGGCAAGATGCAGCTAAAAATTATTAGTAATTTGAAAGCTAGTGGAGCTTAGTATAGATGGCCTAATAGAATGAGTACCACACACTGCTACTATGCCCAAAATTATTGTCCAGGCAAGATGCAGCTAAAAATTATTAGTAATGTGAAAGCTGGTGGAGCTTAGTATAGATGGCTTAATAGAATGAGTACCACACATTGCTACTATGCCCAAAATTATTTTCAAGCAAGATGCAGCTAAAAATTATTAGTAATTTGAAAGCTGGTGGAGCTTAGTATAGATGGCCTAATAGAATGAGTACCACACACTGCTACTATGCCCAAAATTATTTTCAGGCAAGATGCAGCTAAAAATTATTAGTCATTTGAAAGCTGGTGGAGCTTAGTATAGATGGCCTAATAGAATGAGTACCACACATTGCTACTATGCCCAAAATTATTGTACAGGCAAGATGCAGCTAAAAATTATTAGTAATTTGAAAGCTGGTGGAGCTTAGTATAGATGGCCTAATAGAATGAGTACCACACACTGCTACTGTACCCAAAGTTATTTTCCAGGCAAGATGCAGCTAAAAATTATTAGTAATTTGAAAGCTGGTTGAGCTTAGTATAGATGGCCTAATAGAATGAGTACCACACACTGCTACTATGCCCAAAATTATTTTCCAGGCAAGATGCAGCTAAAATTATTAGTAATTTGAAAGCTGGTGGAGCTTGTATAGATGGCCTAATAGAATGAGTACCACACACTGCTACTATGCCCAAAATTATTTTCCAGCAAGATGCAGCTAAAAATTATTAGTAATTTGAAAGCTGGTGGAGCTTAGTATAGATGGCCTAATAGAATGAGTATCACACACTGCTACTATGCCCAAAATTATTGTCCAGGCAAGATGCAGCTAAAAATTATTAGTAATTTGAAAGCTAGTGGAGCTTTGTATAGATGGCCTAATAGAATGAGTACCACACACTGCTACTATGCCCAAAATTATTTTCCAGGCAAGATGCAGCTAAACATTATTAATCATTTGAAAGCTGGTGGAGCTTAGTATAGATGGCCTAATAGAATGAGTACCACACACTGCTACTATGCCCAAAATTATTGTCCAGGCAAGATGCAGCTAAAAATTATTAGTAATTTAAAAGCTGGTGGAGCTTAGTATAGATGGCCTAATAGAATGAGTACCACACACTGCTACTATGCCCAAAATTATTTTCCAGGCAAGATGAAGCTAAAAATTAGTAATTTGAAAGCTGGTGGAGCTTAGTATAGATGGCCTAATAGAATACCCAAAAGGTTTTACTTGGATAGTTGCAGTAAAAATTTTGTATTACATACACAGGTAGTGTAGCTTGCAACACAGATAGGCTACTTCACTGACTAACACACACTGCAAGAGGCCCAAAAGGATATGCTTAGCTAGATTTAGCCAAATGCTGTGAAAAACACTTGCACAGCACTAAAACAGACCTGCCTGGCAAAAAATGATAGGAACTGCTGTAACCTAGCCCTCAAAAGGGCTGCAATTACAAACTAGTCCCTACTCCCTAAACCTTTCTGTCTATTTAAGAGAAAATTCGCTTGCAATTCACAGTTACACAATATAGCGCTAACAGCAGCAGCAGTGCCGTCTAACACTCAGCTGCAGCAGTGAGAAAATGGTGGCTACGGGGAAAATGGCTGGGTCTTATAGGGCAAGGACATGTGACATACACAGCCAATGACACATGCCCTTGCTTGTGTGAAAAAAAGCACTTCGCTCCGTGTGTACGCTGCTGATAGGCTGACAGACTGCACCTCCCCACTGTAAATGCGGGAAAGAGAAAAAAAAATGGAGATCTACATTATTTCTGCAGAGATCCATCCCATGCCCCTCCCCCCGCCCCGCTGTACACTCAAACTGTGTATTAACATTGATTACCAGCATTACTGTGAAAAAATCCAGTTACGATTTTGGTGCACGAACAGTTATCGAACATAACCTCGAACAGCCGGATTTTTTTCAAATCATAGAATCATAGAATCATAGAATGGTAGAGTTGGAAGGGACCTCCTGGGCCTTCTGGTCCAACCCCCTGCTCAAAGCAGGATTCTCTAAATCATCCCAGACAGATGTCTATCCAGCCTCTGTTTGAAGACTTCCATTGAAGGAGAACTCACCACCTCTTGTGGCAGCCTGTTCCACTCCTTGATCACCCTGTCAAAAAGTTTTTTCTAATATCTAATCTGTGTCTCCTCCCATTCAGTTTCATCCCATTGCTTCTAGTCTTTCCTTGTGCAAATGAGAATAAAGATGATCCTTCTACAATGTGACAGCCCTTGAGATATTTGTAGACAGCTATTAAGTCTCCTCTCAGTCTTCTTTTTTGCAAGCTAAACATTCCCAAATCCTGCAACCGTTCCTCATAGGACATGGTTTGCAGACCGGTCACCATTCTGGTGGCTCTTCTCTGAACTTGCTCCAGTTTGTTGATGTCTTTTTTAAAATGTGGTGCCCAAAACTGGACACAGTATTCCAGATGAGGTCTGACCAAAGAGGAGTAGAGGGCAATAATGACCTCACGTGATCTAGACTGTATGCTTCTGTTGATACATCCTAGAATTGCATTTGCCTTTTTTGCTGCTGCATCACACTGTTGACTCATGTTAAGTCTGTGATCAATTAGTATACCCAAGTCTTTTTCACATGTGCTGTTACTTAGCCCTATTCCTCACATTTTGTATATGCTTTTTTCATTTTTATTGCCCAGATGTAGTACTTTGCATTTTTCCCTGTTAAAATCCATTCTGTTAGTTGCTGCCCACTGCTCCAGTTTATGTATATCTTTTTGAATCCTCTCTCTCTCTTCTCTAGTATTAGCTACTCCTCCTAGCTTTGTGTCATCAGCAAATTTGATCAGTTTACCCTCAATTCCTTCATCTAAATCATTGATAAAGATGTTGAACAATACAGGGCCCAAAACAGAACCTTGTGGTACCCCACTTGAGACATTCTTCCAACTGGATGTGCAGCCATTTACAACCACTCTTTGGGTCCGATCACTAAGCCAGTTATGAATCCACCTAACAGTTGCCTTGTCCATTCCATACTTAGTCATTTTTTCAATAAGGATTGTGTGAGATACTTTGTCAAATGCTTTGCTGAAGTCAAGATATACTATATCTACAGCATTTCCCTGATCCACCCAGTCAGTGATTCTGTCATAGAAGGAAATTAAGTTAGTCTGACATGACTTATTAGTTACAAACCCATGCTGACTCTGGTTAAACACTTCATTCTTATCCAGGTACTTGCATACATGTTCTTTAATAATTTGTTCAAAGATCTTTCCTGGTATAGAAGTCAGACTCACCGGCCTGTAGTTCCCTGGGTCCACCTTCTTCCCCTTTTTGAAGATAGGAACAACATTTGCTCTTCTCCAGTCTTCTGGGACTTCTCCTGTTCTCCAAGAATTTTCAAAGATTATGGACAGTGGTTCAAGAATTTCTTCTGCTATCTCCTTCAGTACCCTGGGGTGTAATTCATCTGGACCTGGAGACTTGAATTCATTTATGTTAGCTAAGTGTTTCCTCACTGTCTTTCTGTTTATAGATATCCTGGATTCTTCTATTCCTTTAATAGGACAGTGAAGATCAGTTGATGTTACATTTCCTTTCTGAGAGAAAACAGATGCAAAATAGGAATTTAAAAGTTCAGCCTTCTCAACATCCTGACTTACCATTTCATCATTTTCATCCTGTAAAAATCCTATAGCATCTTTGACTTTTCTTTTACTTTTGACGTATCCCCAAAATCCTTTTTTGTTGCTTTTGACGTCACTTGCAAGCCTTAATTCATTGTCAAGCTTTAGATAATCTGATTTGTGCCCTGCAGGTTCTGCAGACAGCATTATATTCTTCTTTAGATATGCCTCCCTCTTTCCATTTGATAAACATTTCTTTCTTCCTTTTTAGCATGTGTTTAAGTTCTATGTTCATCCATCCTGGTTTCCTTAAATGCTTCCCATTCTTCCCTCTTTTCGGAATTGTTAACGATTGTGCTTTGAGAATCTCATTTTTCAAGATTTTCCATCCTTCCTGGACATTTTTATCCTTAAGGATATCCAGCCATTGGATCCCTCCAATTTCTTTCTGAGTTCCTTAAAATCTGCCTTTCTGAAATCTAACCTTGACGTCTGAGTCTTCACAGGTCTTCCTCCTCTTGTTATCCAAAATTCTAAAATAGCATGGTCACTACCTCCTAGAGTCCCAGCCACTCTTACCTCCTCAACCATTTCCTCCCTGTTTATGAGGATTAGATCCAAGGTAGCAGATCCCCTTGTTTTCTCCATTACCTTTTGGAAGATAAAGTTGTCAGCAAGAGAGGATAAGAATTTCCTGGACCTGTTAGTTTTGCCTGAGAGAGATTCCCAACAAATGTCTGGATAGTTGAAATCTCCCATGACCACTATGTCATATTTTTTGGAGAACTTGGCCATTTGATGCATAAAGAGTTCATCCATATCTTCAGCTTGCACAGGCGGCCTGTAGTAAATGCCTACAATGGTGTCCTTTCCATTGTTCTGTCCTTGTATTCTTACCCAAACAGTTTCCACAGAACTCCCAGTCTCTGAAGCGTCAATCTCTGTGCAGATATACGCTTTTCTAACATACAACGCAACACCTCCTCCTCGTTTATCAAGTCTGTTTCTTGCAAATAAGTTGTATCCTTCTAGCCTTGTATTCCAATCATGTGTATCGTCCCACCAAGTCTCAGTGATTCCAATGACATCATATTTCTTCTCCTGCGTTAGTAGCTCCAGTTCTCCTTGTTTGTTGCCCATGCTTTGTGCATTCGTATAGAAACACTTTAGTTTGTGATTGGTTTCTCTTCCTTCAATATTTTTATTATGTAAATTTTTTTGTCTTTGTTCTTCCCCTTCACTTCTAATAGCAGAAATCTCAATAGTATTTGTCAAGTGTATGGCTTTTGCTGGTGTTTTGCTTCCCTTCCCACATTGTTCTAGTTTAAAGCTCTCCTGATGAGTGTAGCAAGGCGACTTCCAAATACATGTTTTCCAGTCTTCGTAAGGTGCACCCCATCTCTAGCAAGTAGTCCATCGTATAGGTAATTCACTCCGTGATCCAGAAATCCAAATCCTTGCTGACGGCACCATCGACGTAGCCAGTTGTTCACCTGCAGAATCTTATTCCACCTCCTTGTTCCATGGCCATCCACTGGGAGGATGGAAGAGAAGACCACCTGCGCTCCCAGTTCTTTCACTTTCTTACCTAAGTTTTCAAAGTCACTGCAGATGGTTTCCAGGTCGTTTCTAGCGGTGTCATTTGTCCCCACATGTATTAGCAGGAATGGGTAGTCATCTTTAGGTCTGAAGAGTCCTGATATCCTGTCAGACACATCTTTAATTTTTGCACCTGGAAGACAGCACATTTCTCTTGAGGTTATATCCAGTCTGCAGATAGCGGCCTCTGTTCCTCTCAACAGGGAATCGCCCATGACAACAACTCTCCGTTTCTTCTTCACAACAGTTTTCTTTCTCCATTCAGGAGGACTCTGAGGGCGTACAAGGTTGTTTGTGGGCAAAGTCTTATCCTGATGTATTTCTTCATCGTTTTCCTGTGTAAGAGCCTGGTATTGGTTCCTGAGCAGAATTGGTGCTGACTGCCTCCTGATCCTCCTGCTTCTCTGGGTCACATGCTTCCATTCCTCTGTTTCTTCAGTTGCACTTCGAATTTCTTCTCTTTCTGTACCATGAAGAGATAATTCTGCTCTAAGAACTCTTCACCTTCCTTAATGGTCTTCAATGTAGATAACCTCTCTTCCAGATTTTGCAACTTTTCCTCCAACAGGGACACAAGCTTGCATTTCTGGCATGTGAAGTTTGGCTTTTCCACTGGTAAGTCTATGAACATGTAGCAAGAAATGCAGCTTACCACATGGCTCCTAGCCTCTTCCATGTTCTTATTGTTCAAGAGATAACCAAGCGGTGAAATATAGCGGCGCGCGGTTTACTGATGTCCTCCTTTCAGCTGCAACAGCCAAAATCCAGTGTTCCTTGAGCTCGTGGAGACTCTTCACTTGTCCCAGAAGGCACTGGGAATATGCAAATTATCTCCTGGGAGACTCCTCCCCTGGTTTACTGATGTCCTCCTTTCAGCTGCAACAGCCAAAATCCAGTGTTCCTTGAGCTCGTGGAGACTCTTCACTTATCCCAGAAGGCACTGGGAATATGCAAATTATCTCCTCGGGACTCCTCCCCTGGTTTACTGATGTCCTCCTTTCAGCTGCAACAGCCAAAATCCAGTGTTCCTTGAGCTCGTGGAGACTCTTCACTTATCCCAGAAGGCACTGGGAATATGCAAATTATCTCCTCGGGACTCCTCCCCTGGTTTACTGATGTCCTCCTTTCAGCTGCAACAGCCAAAATCCAGTGTTCCTTGAGCTCGTGGAGACTCTTCACTTATCCCAGAAGGCACTGGGAATATGCAAATTATCTCCTCGGGACTCCTCCCCTGGTTTACTGATGTCCTCCTTTCAGCTGCAACAGCCAAAATCCAGTGTTCCTTGAGCTCGTGGAGACTCTTCACTTATCCCAGAAGGCACTGGGAATATGCAAATTATCTCCTCGGGACTCCTCCCCTGGTTCGGGTTCGTCGAACGGCTCTAACACATCCCAAAACAGCTCGAATTTGAGATTGGCGAACAGTTCGAGTCGAACACCACTCATCTCTAATATTGATCCCTTCACTTCTTTATATCGCAGTTGGAAGTTGGGTAGGAATTCATAGGAAATTTGTTTTTCCTATTTCCTCTTGTCTTATCCTGGTGTGTATTTTATAGTTGGGTACATCCTATAGTCTGAAAAATATGGCATTTTTTTCAAAATGCATTTTTACTTTTTAGCTTGAGGTCATTTCAGGTCTCGTACCCTTTAATAAATGTTTTAGTGTAGAGTACACTATAGATTTTACCTGTCTTTCACTAGTCTAGGCAAAATGTTAGTGAAATTGGCAATTTTTCTTAATATCATTGTTCATGTTTAGAGACTACAACATTAGAGTAACTATAGTAGTTTGTGTACCTTTTTTTTTTTTTTTTAAATTTTACATGCACAAAAAAGTGGATGGTCACTAAGAACACAAGTACTGCCAGGATGGAGGCCAAACAGTGCCCTTAGCGGCTACGTTAGATTCATTCATGTGACTGGCTTTTTCGTGGCACAGACCACTGAATTATTGTGAACCAAACCTCATACAGTCATGTCCGAAAGTGTTTTCATCCTTGAAATTGTTCCAGAAAATGAACCATTTCTCACAGATAATTATTGCAATTAAACATGTTTTGTTATACATGTTTATTTCTTTTGTGTGAATTGGAACAACAAAAAAAAGGGAAAAAAGGGCAAATTGGACATAATTTCACACATCCCCCAAAGTGGGCTGGCCTAAATTGTTGGCACCCTCAACCCAATATTTGGTTGCACACCGTATGGAATTAATAACTGCAATCAATTACTTGCTATAACAATCAACAAGTTTTTTACACCTCTCAACTGGAATTTTGGACCCCCTCCTCTTTTGTAAACTGCTCCATGTCTCTGCTGTTGGGAGAAGGCACCCTTCAAATATCAATTTTTAAGATCTCTCCATAGGTGTTCGATGGAATTTAGATCCGGACTCGGTTTCTTAAAGTTTGTTTGGTGTCATTTATTCTGCTGGAAAAAACATGATCTAGAATGCAAACCCAAGCTTTCTGACACTAGGCACCACATTGCGAGCCAAAAAACATTTTGTAATCTTCAGATTTCATGATTCCTTGCACACAGTCAAGGCACCCATTGCTGTAAGCACCAAAACAAACCCAAAAACATCTTTTAACCTCCACCATATTTGACTCGAGGTTCTGTATTCTTTTCTTTGTTGGCCTTATTCCATTTTTGGTAAACAGTAGAATGATGTGCTTTACCAAAAAGCTCTTTCTTGCTCTATCTTGGTCTCCTCTGTCCACAAGACTCTTTCAAAGAAGGACTTTGGCTTACTTGCCTACATTTTGGCAAACTGCAGTCTAGCTTTTGTCTGTCAGCAGTTGGGTCCTCCTGGGTCTCCTGCTATAACTTTTAATTTTATGCAAATGCCGACTGATAGTTTGCGCTGACACTGATGCACCCTGAGAATGCAGGACAGCCTGAATTTGTTTGGAATTTGATTGGGGCTGCTTATCCAGCATCTGGACAATCCTATGTTGCAACCTTTCAACAATTTTTTTTTCTCTACTGTCCAGCGAGATTAGCTACAGTGACATGGGTTGTAAACTTCTTGATTATGTTGCGCACTGTGGACAAAGGAAAATCAAGATCTCTTGAGATAGACTTGTAACCTTTAGATTGTCGATATTGTTCAACAATTTTTGATCTCAAGTCCTCAGACAGTTATTTTCTTTCTGTTCTCCATGTTTAGTGTGGCACGTGCAATGCAAAGATTGAGTGAACTTTTTATCTGGTTTCAGGGTAGATTTTTTTTCATATTGCCCACACCTATTACTTGCCATAGGTGAGTATGAATAAGCATCACATGCTTGAAACAAAGTTGTTTACCCACAGTTTTGGAAAGGTTCCATCAATTATGTCCTGCCATTTGTGGGGCTTTGTGTGAAATTATGTCCAATTTGCTTATTGTGGTTTTCCAACACTCAAAGGAAATTAAACATGTGGAACAAAACATGAGTAATTAAAATAATTTTCTGGGAGAAATACTTCATGTTCTGGAACAATTTCAATGGTGTCAACACTTTTGATCATGACTGTATGTACATGTATGTAATTGGCAGCCATTCAGATAAATGGTTGTCTCCATAATACAAGGACAGCTCAAGTCCAATAAAGCCATGGCTACTCATACAACTCAACTTTCTGTTGCATACAAGAGGCACTCAAGCTGAAGACTCTACTGATATCCATATGCCCTAACAAGAGTTATGCAGGGGTTGTCTTCATGAGACAACGTTTACTAGGACCCACAGTTTTTACACAGTCTAAAAATCAGCCATTTAGGCAGTCATTCTGACAGCGAAAGTGCTTATCTTTTGAAAACATGGAAAAAGGCATTGGAAACTGTAGAATAGATTATTTTATATAATTTTTTGTTTCTCATCTAGGGTAATAGAAAGTAAAAATTCTGCATTCCCAGTGGGCAGTTATCATGTTGCGCAAGGAGGCTGGACAACACACTTTATATCTGATGGCAAAGGAACGTATCCGCTGCTTTCCGAATGGCCCAAAGCTCTACCTAAATCGCTGGCAGTTGGAGCAGTAGGTTTGCCTGGGTAAGTTGTATGTTATTACTCATTTTTTTTCTAATAAATTGCACAATATTACAAGAATTAACAAAAGGAAATACTTTGTTATCCTTTGGGAAACATTCAGATAAAATTTTACAGTTAGGATGTCGCTATCTCCCTGACCAAGTCAGCAGTAGTCTTTTCATTCCTGAGCATCGCTCTGACGTGAGTTACAGGGGTGAACATACCATTGGTGCAGCCATTGCAGCTGCCCAGGGGTCCAATACGTTAAGGGGCCAAGACTCCACGGTCATCATAGCAGTTTCCTACTATTAATAAGACTTCATGTAAAGGTGTCAGCTAAAAAATTACTGGTGGATTGTTGGAAATAATTACTGACAAGTAGAGTTGAGTGAAACAGGTCAGTCAGATTCAAAAATCACCAACTTTTGCCAAAGTCTGGTTTCGCTGAGCGAAACCCGACCATAGCGTGAGTTCAGCCATGCGGTCGTCCACCCGAGCGCCAAAGTCGGTTTTCCCAGAATGCTTGCAGGCGCCTTTTCTCAGACAATGAGCAAGGACGCACACTGTGGGCAATGCGATGACTTGGGCAGCGGCCACCACCATCTTAGAGAAGGGCATTGCAGTGATTGGCTTGCTTTGTGTGGCGTCACAGTGGCTATAAAAGCCCTGACCGCCGACCGCCATTTTACTTCTGCTGATCGTAGCATAGGGAAAGGTTGCTGCTGCTGTTTCTCACTAGGGAGAGAGTTAGGCAGGAAAAAAAGTTATTCTGTGCTTTTGCTGATAGCGATTGTGCTGTACAGTGGAGGATTTTGTTGTCTGCAGCAGCACTGGTTATTAGGCTGCCTGCTAGTGACAGGGGAGCAATTTCTTGTGTGCAGCAGCAGAGCTGATTGTTAGGCTGCCTGCCAGTGACAGGGGAGGAATTTCTTGTGTGCTGCAGCAGAGCTAATTGTTAGGCTGCCTGCTAGCTGTATTGCTGTGTGTACACTGCTGTGCAGACTGCTTTTTACACAGCACCTACACAGCTCTAATAATTTTATTCTTTTTTTCTACACAGTGTGAGACAGTGAAGGAATATGTGGTGAATGAGGTGTATATTTCACCTAAGTACCTTGCTGACTGGTATGAGCGAAATGTGTGGCTTTGTAAACCTGGTGGTAAAGAAAGGTCACTACACCTGCCATTCAGTACACGCTTGCAGCTCAGACCTGAACCCACTCAGGTGTTGATTAGGAAGCCAGAAGTAGGTGCTTGGGAGCACAGTCAGGGAGCTCATTCAGTCTGGACAGGAGTCCAGGCACGGAAGGAGACTCCGGGAGGTGGGCTCTCTCTGTCTGGGTGCTCGAGGTACCCCGGACACAAAGAGGAGACTCTGCGACACTCCATGCTGGTGACTACTGAATAGGAGGTGACCTCTCTCAAGTCTGGACATTGGAGTTGCCTTCAGACATAAAGAGGAGTGTCTGTGAAACTCCATACTGGTAACATATATCATATGTGTTGTTTTGGGCACAGACTGGTAGAGTCTGGGTCCCGGATAGAGAGGGCCATCTATCTAAGTGTAATTAGAGGCTAGACAAGCCCAGGTCTTTTGTTTATGCTTTGTTTTAATCTGTGTGCTGTGGACTTTAATAAAGCTGGTTGTGGCCAGTTTTCACCAAACTGCTGTCTGAATGAACTGTTTCCGTGCCATTCTGTCTACCCAGACAGCGATCCTAGAGCTAAATACCCCTGGAAATGTTACAATTGGCGGAGAATGCTGGGGCAGCGCAGTGCCTGATACAGTTAGTGCTGGAGTGTGTATGCAGCACAGTGGCGAGAGACAGCATTAAAGGTGAAGTCTATTGAAATAGCAGCAGAAAAAAAAAAAAAAAAAGTGTGTCAGCAGAAACGTCTGTTTGGAGCAGTCTTGGAGAGACAGTGGCCCTGATAGGGTCTGCAGAGAGAAAATGTATGCACAGCAAAGCTGAACTTGTTGTGAAAATGACTGTGGAATGTGCAGCAGCAAGAGAAACGTCTGTGGAGCAGTCTTAAAGAGACAGTAGCCCTAATAGACTTTGCAAAAGAAAAAAAAAAAAAAAAAGGGTGTTTGCACAGCAAGGCTGAATTTTCTGTGGAAAAAAGCTGTGTAGTGTGTATGCCTTGACTGAAGTCTGCCGTTGTGAAGACAGAGATATCTGACAGCATGGAGGCGCTGTTTGAACAAATGGCGCAAGTTAATATGCAACATAAGACTGCTGTGATTGAGACAGATGAGTCCGGCAGTATGGAGGAGCTCGTTGAGTACCTGGTGCAGGCCCAGCGAAGCATGCAGCAGAGCATGGAGCAGCAGCGCCTGCAGCACCAGCAGCACATGCAGCAGGCCCAGCAGCAATTCCTGCAGCAGCAGCAGGAGAATAACCGGTTATTTGTTGAGCAGATGACAGCACCAAAAAAGGATTTCGGTGCCGCGTCCCGAAGTAATGTTGTGAAGGCACCGGCGTTGTCCGCTATAAAGAAGGCGGTAAGACGGTCCTTGAGAAAAATGACACCTCGTGATGATGTGGAGGTATATCTTACTAGGTTTGAGAGACTGGCAGAGAAGGAGAATCTGCCACTATCTGAATGGGCCATGGCGGTCGTACCCTATCTGATTGGGGAACCCCAAAAAGTCTGGGCTGACCTGAGCAAGCAGGACAGCGAAGACTATGCCAAGTTGAAAGCGGCGATTCTTACCCGGCTGGGTGTTACGGTTGCAGCCCGTGCCAGGAGAGTCCATGACTGGAGATACAGTTGGGAGTCTGCCGTCAGCAACACTGCCCAAAGGGTCGAAAAGGTGACAGTGGACCGCTACACCCGAGCACTTCCTCCTGAGGTACAGAGAGAAAGGTACTTTGGCCCCAAAGACTGCCTCCGTGACCAGCCGTCTGAGCGGACGTCACTTCAGAGTTCCCGGACGCTGAACTCTCCCGGTAAGAGCGTTCCAGCTGTTGGGGACATGGGGTATGCTGATAAGCGGGTTCAGGCCCGAGGGGACATGTGGGTGGGAGAGTGTGATGGACAGTGTTGGAGCTGGCGTGAAATTGCAGCCAACTGTCCAATAGAGGGGGAGCCTATGTGTTGTGATGTTGGCAGATCCCTCTCTCTCTGCGCAGAACCTGTGTGTGTGTCCACCTCAGCCGAAGAGACTGGACCACAGGGGTCCCCGGTGGTTGTAAATGACTGCCCAGCGCAGGCCCTCTTGGACTCAGAGAGTCCAGTGACTTCCGTATGTGACAGCCTGATTGATAGGGACTTCATCCCTGATAAGCACCTGAGTATGGTGTGCATCCATGGAGACACCAAAGTCTACCCAGAGACTGCCGTGGACTTGGTCCCCAAACTCGGGGAGGTTTCATGTGAAGTGGGGGTAGTGAAGACCCTGGTGCAACCCGTTATATTGGGTAATGACTTTCCCCGGTCTAAGGATCTCTGGGGGAAAAATGTTTCTGATGGACAGTGTGATGAAGCTCCTACTGGGGGTGCGCAGTCCCGAGGGGCGGAACACAATGCTAGTGGGCCGTTAAACTTATGTGATAATGATGATGACCATGATAATATTGATAATGATAATGATGATCATGATAATGATGATGACCATGATGATGATGCTGATATTGATAATGATGATGATGCTGATCATAATAGTGATGATACTGATGATGACCGTGATAAAGATGAAATTTCTTTGCAGGTGATGTTGGGAGACGAGGATGGTGGTTCTCGGGAACCGAGTGTCCCTGACCTGCCTGGCTCCTGTGACAATTTTGGGAGTGAGCCGGTGCGAGACCCCACTCTTAAAACGGCACCGGAAAATGTAATTGTTCTGAATGAGGTTCCCCAAGAGCCTGGCTCTGAGGAGAGGTTTCCTCATGCTGCCATGAACAATAACCTATTGTATAGGGACACTGAAGTCCAGGGAGAGGTCGTGAGTCAGCTCCTGGTACCTGAGCTATATGGAAGTATAGTGCTGGGGTTATCACATAGTCACATACTTGAGGGACCACCTGAGGGAAACCAGGGACCAGATGGTGAAGTTAATGTTGTGGATGACATGTTAACTAAGGTTCCAGATCAAGATGTGAATGAGAATGAATTGTATAACCCTGACAGTGAGCCGGATGTGAATGAAAATGAAGTGTCTAACCCTGAAAGTGAGCCAGATGTGGCTGAGAAAAGGGGGTCAGACAGGGATAGTGGTGGTGATAGTGAGTCATCTGATGACAATAAAGCAACCAGTGCAAGTGAGGAAGGCATGGTAGCAGAGGAGATTGAGAGTCCTGAGAGGAAGGCTGAGGCTGACCTTGCAGTCGGACGGAAGATGGCATCTGAAGATGTTTTACAGTTGGCCGGTTCCCTGGCGAAGACTAAGGTGAAAGACAGGACTCTGAAACTGAACACAGCACAAGTGGATGCTGTTGAAAATGAGAAGTTATCAATGTATGGTGTGGATCTGCATCAGGCCAAGGACTCTGAAGGTGATGCTGCAGAGGTGGAAAAAGCCATGGAAGTGGTGGACACCAGGCCAGGTGCCTTACCAGAAGCTGAGGTCTCAAGTGAAGCTGTGAGGAACAAGACTGAAGATGTGGGGAATGACTCTGCCCGGAATCTGTTTCTGCCGGAGACAGCGGCGTGGACGGTGTACTGTCCGGATCCGTGGCTGCAACTCGCGAAGCTCGGGCCGGAAGTTCGGCGCCCGGTGCGCCATCGGAGTTCCCGAGCGACACAAAGGATCTGGATAAATCCCAAGATGAGATTTTGAGACCTCGGGTTGGCCTTGGTGAGCTCAGGCGCATTTTCATGGAGTCTACACCTGAACCACGTCCCAGTGAGTGGGAGGGGCGATGTGTCGCTCCGTTGCCGCTGCAGATACACAGGAGCTCAGATCGGATGCAGAACGTGGTAGAAAAGAAGACTGATGGTAGGGCTTCTGAGCATGTCCTACCAGAAGAGCCTGAAGAAGGGGCCGAAGACGTAAAGGGCGTCCAACAACTACAGGAGAAGATGCGCAGCCATGAGGATCTCCTGGAGAAAGAAGTAAGAGCTCTGAGTCTTATGCAAAGTGAGCCTGTACCAGAAGAGGATAAATTATGTGTACCGACCAAGAAAAATGATCAGCTCCCTCTACAGTGCCCATCGTTTGAACAGTGTGGCTCAAAATGGTCAGAGACCATGACAGAGGCGCTTAAGTTCTGTGAAATAGAATTTATGAATCAACTGATATTTAAGAAAGTAGATGGGCTAAAAAAGGTTCAGGGGGAATTAGAGAAAACCCCTATACCTCCTGTGACAGTTGGTGACACAGGGTCAGTGCCCCAAAAACAGGAGGTACGAAAGTTTCTGAGGAAGAATCAGCAGAGGTGTTCTGACGTGCCTGATCGTACTTATCTGGTGAGCCACTATACTGAGACTGAGGCTGGCACTAAGGTCAAGCTGAAACCGTGCAGGACACCCGAGGCCCGCAGAGAGCATAGGCCTGGGACGGTACAGCGTAGTGCGGTTGCTTTAGGTGAAGATACAGATGACAATGGTGAAGATGAACTTGGTGTTGGCCATAGCTGGTCCGGAGTTCACTGTCTCTTTAGGATTGTTGACCAGCCCTCCGGTCTGGATGACCAGCCCTCCGGTCTGGAGAAGAGGGGGGGGATATGTGAGACAGTGAAGGGATATGTGGTGAATGAGGTGTATATTTCTCCTAAGTACCTTGCTGACTGGTATGAGCGAAATGTGTGGCTTTGTAAACCTGGTGGTAAAGAAAGGTCACTACACCTGCCATTCAGTACACGCTTGCAGCTCAGACCTGAACCCACTCAGGTGTTGATTAGGAAGCCAGAAGTAGGTGCTTGGGAGCACAGTCAGGGAGCTCATTCAGTCTGGACAGGAGTCCAGGCACGGAAGGAGACTCCGGGAGGTGGGCTCTCTCTGTCTGGGTGCTCGAGGTACCCCGGACACAAAGAGGAGACTCTGCGACACTCCATGCTGGTGACTACTGAATAGGAGGTGACCTCTCTCAAGTCTGGACATTGGAGTTGCCTTCAGACATAAAGAGGAGTGTCTGTGAAACTCCATACTGGTAACATATATCATATGTGTTGTTTTGGGCACAGACTGGTAGAGTCTGGGTCCCGGATAGAGAGGGCCATCTATCTAAGTGTAATTAGAGGCTAGACAAGCCCAGGTCTTTTGTTTATGCTTTGTTTTAATCTGTGTGCTGTGGACTTTAATAAAACTGGTTGCGGCCAGTTTTCACCAAACTGCTGTCTGAATGAACTGTTTCCGTGCCATTCTGTCTACCCAGACAGCGATCCTAGAGCTAAATACCCCTGGAAATGTTACAACAGTTACCGAGCGTTCATTTTTTCCCACACCGTATAGAGCTGTACGCTCCTCACACACTACCGTGTACCGGCTGGTAACACGGACAAATACATGCTGACTATCTGTGTGTGTATATAAGAAGATTTCAATTTTCCCCAAAACCGTATACAGCTGGTATCTTCTCATACAGTACCCTTTTTCTGCCTTTTGTATTACGGTCAAATCCATACTGAGAGAGCGTCTGTGTGTGACTCCGGAAATATATACGGAGATTTTAATTTTCCCCCAAACCGTATAGAGCTGTTATCTTCTGATACAATACCGTTTTTCTGCCTACTGTATTACGGTGAAATCCATACTGAGAGCGTCTGTGTGTTACTCCGGAAATATATACGGAGATTTACAATTACCCCTACACTGTATACGCCTGGTATCTTCGGATACATTAGCCTTTTTTGCTTTTTATATTCTGGTCTACTCCATACTGAGCCTGTGAGCATCTGTGTGTTGCTCCGGAAATATATACGGAGATTTAAAATTACCCTAACACTATACAGCTGTACGCTTCAGATAGGGTACCGTTTTTCTGCTTTTCATATTCTGGTCTAATCCATACTGAGCCTGTGAGCGTCTGTGTGTTACTCCGGAAATATATATGGAGATTTACAATTACCCCAACACTGTATACAGCTATACACTTCTGATACAGTACACTTATTCTGCTTTTCATATTCTGGTCTAATCCATACTGAGCCTGTGAGCGTCTGTGTGTTACTCCGGAAATATATACGGAGATTTAAAATTACCCCAACACTGTATACAACTGTACGCTTCTAATACAGTACCCTTTTTTTACTTTTTATATTCTGGTGTGAGCCATACTGAGCCTGTGAGCGTCTGTGTATTACTCCGGAAATATATCCGGAGATTTACAATTACTCCAACACTGTATACAGCTGTACGCTTCTAATACATTACACTTTTTCTACTTTTTATATTCTGGTGTAATCCATACTAAGCCTGTGAGCATCTGTGTGTGACTCCTGAAATATATACGGAGAATTAAAATTACCCCAACACTGTATACAACTGTACGCTTCTAATACATCACCCTTTTTCTACTTTTTATATTTTGGTGTGATCTGTTGTGAACGTATTAGAGATGACTTCAGAGCTGAAACTCCCTCTGTTGGTTGCTGAGGGCATTGAACCTATGTTGAACAGCAGAAGTCCCACACCTGCAATTAATGATTGGGTGTCAGGAGGCACGGACTGGCCTGATATAAGCGAGCTGACCTCCCAGGGTCCTTTCCGGTGATCAATTGTTCTTCCTGGTCTAGGTTGGAATTCTGCTTGTTTTTCTGCTGTCTCCTGCTTGCATTCAGATAAGTCATTTTCATTTTTTTTTTACTGTGGTCTGATTTCTCTTGCTTTTTTGCTACATTGCTTTTTGTCTTCAGCCGAGTCCCCTTTGGGGGGCTTTGGCTGGTCTCCGTTCGCTTTTTGTATTTGTTCATTTGCTCAGTTCTTCTGATATTTTACTGCTGGGTAGCTACGTGTCCACACCAGAGATCTGATATAGGTGGTCGAGACCGTGTGGTCTCAGTATTTTTGGATTCAGAAGTGTTGGAGTTTTTCCTAGGGTTTTTCTGGGTTGCAGACAGTATTCTCTCCTGTGCTGTCCTATCTAGACAGTTTTGGGCCCCAGCATTTGCTCAATCTATTTTCTGTCTGTGTTCGTATTTTCATCTTGTCTAACCGCCATTATATGTTTGGGGGCTTCCTACTCTTTTGGGGTCTACTCTGGGGCAGTTAGCTTTCCTCTTTTCATCTTCAGGGATAGCTATCTCTCCGGCTGTGACGAGGCGTCTAGGGCACAGTAGGAACGTCCCACGGCTGCTTCTAGTTGTGCGGTTAGTTTAGGGGTTTGAAACCTATTAGTTTCCATCCTCTCTGGTGTTAGGCTGCCTATGCGGTTTTTTGCTCCTGCCTCCTCAGTTACCGAAACATAACAGTGATCCATACTGAGCCTGTGAGCGTCTGTGTATTACTCCAGAAATATATGCGGAGATTTACAATTACCCCTAGACTGTATACAGCTGTACGCTTCTAATACATTACCCTTTTTCTACTTTTTATATTCTGGTGTAATCCATACTGAGCCGTGAGCGTCTGTGTGTGACTCCAGAAATATATACGGAGATTTACAATTACCCCTAACTGTATACAGCTGTACGCTTGTGATACAGTACCCTTTTTGGCAGGAAGTCCTCCTCCACCCACCCTTGGAAGTGCATCATTGATACCTGGAACATTGGCCCACATAGGTAATTATGTCTTGCGGATCTGCTTTTTATATATTTTTAGTCTAATCCATACTGAGCCTGTGAGCGTCTGTCTGTTACTCCGGAAATATATACAGAGATTTAAAATTACCCCAACACTGTATACAGCTGTACACTTCTGATACAGTACACTTTTTCCGCTTTTCATATTCTTGTCTAATCCATACTGAGCCTGTGAGCGTCTGTGTGACTCATGAAATATATACGGAGATTTAAATATTTTCACTATACTATATATACCTGGTATCTGGTGATCAAGTACTCTTTTTCAGCTTTTTATATTCTTGTCTAATCCATACTGAGCCTGAGAGCGTCTGTGTCTGACTCCTGAAATATATACGGAGATTTACAATATTTTCACTATACTATATATACCTGGTATCTGGTGATACAGTACCCTTTTTCAGCTTTTTATATTCTTGTCTAATTCATACTGAGCCTGAGAGCGTCTATGTCTGACTCCTGAAATATATACGGAGATTTACAATATTTTCACTATACTATATATACCTGGTATATGGTGATACAATACCCTTTTTCAGTTTTTTATATTCTTGTCTAATCCATACTGAGCCTGAGAGCGTCTGTGTCTGACTCCTGAAATATATACGGAGATTTACAATTATCCCTAGACTGTATACAGCTGTACGCTTCTGATACAGTACCATATATCTGCTGGTATTTTGGTACATTTTCCCTAAAATGAGGAAGTATAGTGGAAGAGGCCGCTGATGTGGGAGTGGGGGGCCAGCTGGTACTGATGGTGGTGGTGGTGCATCTGCTGGAAGTGCCAAAAGCACAATAGCACCTAAGGCAGGAGGTGTTGAGCCGGCGTCATCGTCTGGCTCAAGAAGGCCTCCAAGGCTCCCTTTTTGAGGAGTAGGTAAACCGATTTTAAAGCCGGAGCATCAGGAACAGGTTTTGGCTAACAATGCCGAAACAGCCTCCAGCTTTATCGCCTCCTCTTCTGAAGTTTCAAAAAATGCAATCACTGAGTCATCAGTGCAGGCTCCTGGTCAGGAACAACACCTTTCCTTGTGTTCTTCACCCCCACCAAAAGTGTAGGATGCGGCAGGCCACACTTCTGATTACTCCATGGAGCTCTTTTCACATACCACGCCTGGGTTATCAAGTCAAATCCTGAATTCCCCAGTCCAAGATGAATCTAAGGACTAGTAACAAAAGAAGCCAGCTCACCGTTAGAAGGAAGGTGCTCGGAACCCATCCTGATGAGACGTTAGCAATGTGGAAAATTTAGAAAAATGTTCCAGCTCACTTCAGCATAAAATGTCTTCTGTATTGCAAAGAAAATGCTCCTTGGACATCACACAGCACTGGAGGACAGGCTACGCGTTTCGACCACCACTGTGGTCTTTATCAAAGCTAGATACTTTTTAATGATTGTCAGTGCATTTAGTATCAAACACCAATAGAATAGTACAATACAGTCATGTGACTTAAGGTCCTGCAGACCAAATATTTACACGTTTCTGAGAATATCGATATTATCGATAATAATATAAAAACACCAAAACAATTCTATACACAGAGAAATACAATTACAAATTTATACAAAAATATGCTTTGATTAATAGTGATACGAGTGGGCCCCCGCTGCTTGCTCAGGGTCACAGCACTTGCAATACTTACCTCTCCTGCTCCACTGCTGTGACGTCTTCCGCATTTCCTGACAGTGACATTGAGGTCAGAGAGTGCAATGACGTCACGTCTGTACGCCCTCTGCCTAAACAGTCCAAGTGCAGAGAGCTGGAAGATGGCGAAGCTGAGGAGTCCAGAGTAGAGCAGTGCCCAGCAAGGAGAGGTATTTCATTTTTTTTAATGTTTGGAGCAATATATGGGGAGCATTATACACTGGAGAATGATATATGGGGCTCATCATACACTTGAGCTTCATCCATGGGGCGCATCACACACTGGAGCATCATCCATGGGGCCCATCAGATACTGGAGCAATCTAAATGGGGGACATCAGACACTGGAGCAGCATCTACGGGGCCCATTATACACTGGAGCATTATAAATGGGGTCCATTATATATGGAGCATTATATTGCCCCATCATACACTGGAGCATCATCATTGGGGCCTATCATATACTGGAGCATTCTAAAGGGGGGACATCAGACACTGGAGCAGCATTTACAGGGCCCATTATACACTGGAGCAATATAAATGGGGTCCATCATATACTCGAGCATTCTAAATGGGGGACATCAGACACTGGAGCAGCATTTATGGGGCCCATTATACACTGGAGCATTATAAATGGGGCCCATTATATATGGAGCATTATATTGGCCCATCATACACTGGAGCATCTTACATGGGGCCCATCATATACTGGAGCATTCTAAATGGGGGACATCAGACACTAGAGCAGCATCTACGGGGCCCATCATATACTGAAGCATTCTAAATGGGGGACATCAGACACTGGAGCAGCATTTACGGGGCCCATTATACACTGGAGCATTATAAATTGGGCCCATTATATATGAAGCATTATATTGGCCCATCATACACTGGAGCATCATCCATGGGACCCATCAAATACTGGAGCATCATATAGGGTTCATTATTTATGGGGCATCATATAGGGTATGGAGCATCATATGGAGCACATATGGGGCCTATTCTTTATGGAGCGTTATATGGAGCCCATTCTATATGAAGCAATATATGGGGCCCATCATATACTGTATAGAGCTTTATATGCGACTCATTATACTGTATGGAGCAATATGTGGGGCTCATTCTACTCTATGGGGACCATCCTATACTGTATGGCACATTATATGGGGACCATCATATACTGGAGCATTATGTGGAGCTCATCATGTACTGTATGGAACATTATATGGGACCAATTATTCTGTATGGAGCAATATATGGGGCTCATTATTCTGTATGGCGCACTATGTGGTGGACATAATACTGTATGGAGTAATATACTGTTCTGTTTTTGAGCTATTGTAGAATTTAAAATAGATATCAGTGATGTAATGTAAGAAGTGAAGCATTTGTCATTGTACTATACCTATATTTCTGTGCCGTATCGGAGCATCATTAATTGTGGTATGTGTTAAAGGGGCCCCAGACACTCTTTCGCCCGGGGCACACGAAAACCAGGAGCCAGCCCTACCCCCCCACAACTTTATAATAATAGTTACGCATTGAAAACTGGGGGTTATTTGGCTAAAGTAAATGTAAAGTTGGCAATCTTACGTAATAAGAATTGATGTCGTTGGCATTGAAATGGGCACTGTAGGTGTGTTTACTGTCCTCCACTCCCTGCCGACTTTGTTTCCCCATTGACTTGCATTGGGTTTCGTGTTTCAGTCGGATCTCCGACTTTTCCCGATTGTCGGCCGATTTCATTCGACTCGACTTTTGAGAAAGTCGGATTTCGTGAAACCCGACTCGACCCTAAAAAAGGCAAAGTCACTCATCTCTACTGACAAGTACTTCACGATGAGCTATGCGATATGAAGAAGGCATTTACAGTTCTAGCATAGAGCCTTCTAGTCTGTATCTGTCTCTGGTAAGTTGTGCATACTTGGCTTCTCATATTCTAGGTTGTAGCTTGTGAGAGGGGCCCTCACTCCTGCTGGAACTATTGAACTATGTATTACTTTATGATGTTTTTATTGTTTTCTTATGTCCCTGCTCAATTGTGAAGTTCTGCAGAATATGTTGGTGCTATAGAAATAAAACGATCTTTTATTCATTTATATAGCGCTATTAATTCTACGGCGCTGTACAGACATCATCATCACTGTTTCCATTGAGGATCACAATCTAAATTCCTTATCATTGTCTTTTGAGGAGGTAGAGTATCCTGAGTTCACACACGCAAACACTGGAAGAACATACAAACTACTTGCAGTTGTTGTCCTTGGTGGGATTTCAACCCAGGACCACAGCACTATAAAGTAACAGTGCTAGCCATTAAGCCACCATGCTCATTGGCTTAATTGACTTCAGTGGAACCACTAAAAGTGTATGAGAATCCAAGTATTTGAGCAATTTGCTCAGGATGGAAAAGAGAAGACTTGTACTTGGGGGCAGAATACGGACTCATGAATAGTATGTTCGACTTGGCATTCATGTGTTTTCTATAGAGAGAGCAGAGAAAGTAATGGCCGGAGCAGAGCCTCCCCCCCTCAAGAAAGGAGGCGTGGGCGGAGGCCGGCATGACGGGGGTTTGAAGAGGTTTACAATGAGGGAGGAAAATTTAAATGAGAGGGGGTGGTGGGGGGTTTATAAGGCAGTGATGGGGCGGATCCAGGGTTAGTTCCTGTCTTGCCCCATCAGTAGTACAACGTACCATGTCTACGAACGCGGCGATCGAACGCCTCAGGGCTGTGGCCTCGTCGCAGCCGCCGGGATGGCTGGAAGCGCAGGTGGCGATTCTGGTTCAGGGAGCGTCTGGTCCGTCGTCTGGGGCAGCGCAAAGGGAGAGACGTCCAAGAAGGGTGAGGCTCTCCTGAACGACTTTCACCGGACCAGGCTCCTCGGGCCTCGCGTCGGCGCAGGAGCCCCTCACGGGCCCCTCCAGGCCGGGCGGCGCGCGGAGCTCGCGTTAGCAGGCCTCGGCCTGGGAGGAATCCGCCAAGCCTGCGAGGCCCTGCGGCGGTAACCTCTCCTCCGCCGCGTGCAAGTCGGGGGCGGAGCCGTTACACGCCAGGCGTCAAGCGAGAGCTGCGTCCTCGGGAGGTCGCAGCGGCGAGCGATCTGCTGTGCGGCCTGCTTTAGATAGCAGCGCGGGAGCGTCGGCGTTGGAGCCTCCAAGCGCTGGGCGTCGTGGGAGAACTGCGTCCTCAGGAGGTCGCAGTGGTGAGGTACCTGATGTGCGGCCTACTTCCGATCGCATCGCGGGTGCGTCGGCTTTGGAGCCGGTACGCGCCGCGCGTCGCGGGAGAATTGCGTCTTCGGGAGGTCGCAGTGGCGAGGGACTTGCTGTGCGGCCTGCCTCAGGCAGCATCGGAGATGCGTCATCGTTGGAGCCGCTAAGCGCTGGGCGTTTTTTGAGAGCTGCGTCGGCGGGCGGTCGCAGCTGCGATCAGCTTGCATTGCGATCTGCTTCAGATAGCTATGTAGGTGCGTTGGCGGATTACGGAATGGCCGGCTCATCAGATCAGCAATTGTTCCCCCTTGATAGCGGCGGAGTTCCAGGTTCGTCGGGGGGTCGCAGCGGCAGTTTTTTGCATGCGGCTGCCTCTGTGGACGGCTCGAGTTTCGGTGCCGTGGCATCGGTCGGCAACGGTCAGCAGTTACCCCATAGCGGTGGGTTTCCAGAGGTATCCGGGGGCCGTTGCTGTGGTGTGAACGCGGGGCGGCCTGCTTTTGCTGCTGCTGAATTATCGTCGGGTGCTTCTGCGACCCAGTCTTCACTGTTGTTTCAGGATCAGCGGGCTGGATCCCCAATGGGGTTTAGGCCTTTCTCTTCTGGAAGTCGTGAAGGGGTTCCTGGACGTCAGGAGCAGCTCAGCGGAGTCGTGGTGCCAGATCGAGGCAGTGGTGACACATCTTTGGAGCCAGGTTATCCCGGGTGGAGGGCTCACAGCTCCCTCGCAGCCCGGTGAGTATAATTCTATGTCAGGTGTTAGTCATTCATTTGTGTCTTCTTCACCGGTTGGGGTATCTCGGTCTGGAGTTGGTAATAGTGTTGGTGTGGCTGCCGAGGTAGCGGGGGTTACGGACATGCTGGTAGATGTGCGGAATTTGCTATCACGATTAGAGAAGGGTATAGGTTCTCCGTCTCCGGTGACGGCGTGGGTTGGGTCGCAGGTTGGGGTGCAGATGGTGGTGAGCGGGTCGGAACAGGAAGGGCTTGGTGCCGAACCGGTGTCTGTGTCGGTGCAGACAGAGAAGGAAAAAGAATGTCGGGTGCGCTTAGATGATAGGGCTCACGGGGAGGTATATGTTTGTTTTGAGGGCCCATTGGGAGCGCATTTGAAGAAGGAGGTAAAGGAGCGTATTTGGAAAGATGAGTATGTTGAAATATTCTCTTTGTTGCCTTTGGAGAAGTTTAATTTGGACAAAAGTTAAAATAGGATAGTAAGAAGGAGGAGGAGAGAAACGGAGGTGGCGATTAATTCCTCAGACGTTTGTGAACTGGCAACAAGCTTTTGCCATTTTGGCAAGTGTTGTCGGGGAAAAAGCTCCGGACAACTGTTCGGCTTTGTTTTGTTATTTTGATGCTATCGGGGAGGCATATAGGGTGTATGGGGGGCAGGCTTGACTGCGGTATGACGAGCAGTTTAGGCAAAGGAAGGCTGTGCGTCCGGCGATTCGTTGGGATCAGAAGGACATTGGTCTGTGGATGAGAGTCATTGCACAGAATAAGTTTGGGCATTCCTTTCTCGGGGGAACTGGGGGCGCCGGCCAGAGTGGAAATACCGCTGGGGCAGCGGCAGGAAGCGGACAAGGGCAAGGAGTTGGAAACAAATTTGGGGTGTGCTGGCAGTTTAATGACGGCCAGTGTAAGTTTGGGGCGGGGTGTAAATTTAAACATGTCTGCTCCAATTGCAACGGCGCCTCCCATGGAGCGTCTAAGTGTTTTAAAAAAGGGAAGCAGAAGTCTGGGGGTGGTAATTCCCAAGGGAGAGACTCCGGTGAGTCTGGAAAGGATGGTCCCTTATCTAAATAGATACGGTGACAGGGAGAAGGCGGAGTTGTTGTTTAAGGGTTTTAAGTATGGTTTTGTCATCCCACACCCCCCGTTTGTTATTCGCGGGTACTTAAGAACTTGCGGTCGGCTTTATTGAATAAGGAGGTAGTGGGGGAGAAATTGGCAAAAGAAGTTCTGTTGGGTCGTATGGCGGGCCCTTTCTCGTCGCCACCTTTTCTGGATTTAGTGGTTTCCCCTTTGGGCGTTGTTCCAAAGAAGGAGCCGAACAAGTTTCGGCTTATTCAGCATCTTTCTTACCCACGTGGGAGGTCGGTGAACGATGGCATCGATCCTGAGATTTGTTCGGTCGTTTATTCCTCTTTTGACGAGGCTGCGCGGTGGGTAAGGAAGTGCGGTCGGGGGGCCCTTATGGCTAAGACCGACATTGAATCTGCTTTTCGACTTTTGCCGGTTCATCCTGATAGTTTGAAGCTGTTGGGTTGTTTTTGGGAGGGGGGGTTCTTTGTTGACAGGTGTTTGCCGATGGGCTGTTCTTTATCATGTGCTTATTTTGAGGCTTTTAGTTCCTTTTTGGAGTGGGTGGTGCGAGAGGTGTCCGGTTGTGAATCAGTTATTCATTACTTGGATGATTTCCTGTGTGTGGGCCCAGCAAATTCTTCATGCTGTCATGGGATCTTGAAAACTGTGGAGTGGGTGGCAGAGCAATTTGGGGTTCCTTTGGCGCCTGGTAAGACTGAGGGCCCGTCTTCTTGTTTGTGCTTTCTGGGGATAGTCATCGACACGGTGGCATGGGAGTTTAGATTGCCTGAGGAAAAGTTATTGGATTTGCGGGCTGACGTGGGTAGAGCGCGCCGTTTGAAGAAGTTGTCGTTGCGGGATTTGCAGTCGTTGCTGGGAAAGTTGAATTTCGCATGTCGAGTGATGCCGATGGGGTGAGTTTTTTCACGTAGGCTGGCCAGCGCTACGGCAGGGATAAAAGCCCCTCATCACTTCATACGGTTGTCTGGGGAACTTAAGACGGATTTGGCTGTTTGGGATTCCTTCTTAGAAGGGTATAACGGACGCTCATTGGTCATGGCTGAGGTCGTTGGGAGTGATGTGTTGGAGTTGTTCACGGACGCGGCCGGCGGAGTTGGTTTTGGAGCATATTTCAGGGGACAGTAGTGTGCGTCTCGCTGGCCTGCGGAGTGGGTGTCTGAGGGCTTGGTTCGCAACATAACACTGTTGGAAATTTTTCCGATTCTGGTGGCAGTGCATCTATTGGGAAAGGAGTTTCGGGATCGCAGGGTGCGTTTTAATTGTGACAACATGGGAGTTGTTTGCGCGATTAATGGGCTGACTGCGTCCTCTCCTCCCGTCGTGCGAGTTTTGCAACGTTTGGTCTTGTTATGTTTGGAATTGAATGCGCATGTGACAGTGACGCACGTGCCGGGCGTGAAGAATGACATAGCTGATTCTCTTTCTCGTTTACAGTGGGATCGTTTTCGCTCATTGGCCCCGAAAGCGGAGTGCGAAGGTCTAGCCTGCCCGGAGGAGTTGTGGAAGGTGGTTTACGGTCTGCAGAGTCACTGATTAGGGCGTCATTGGCTCCAAAAACTTGGGCGGCTTATCAGGCTGTGTGGTGTAACTGGGAAGAGTTTTTAATGACAATTCCAGTTACGGGGGATGGGGTGGATCAACAAAGGGCCTTGTTGGCTTGGTTGGGGCAGGGAGCGAGGGAAGGATGGTCTGGTGCTAAAGTATCGCGGGTCCTTGCAGCATTATCTTTTGGTTTTCGTCTGCGGGGGATTAGTGATGTGTCAAAGACCTTTGTGGTGCAGCAGGCGGCAAAGGGTTTTCGTCGAAATAGGGGGCTGGGTGATACGAGGCGCCCGGTATCCTTCTCTTTGTTAGAGCGGTTGGGTTTTATTTTGGACACGACGTGTTCTTCTCTTTTTGAAGTTTAGTTATTCCGTTTGGCTTTTTCGTTGGCATTCTTTGGGGCTTTGCGGGTGGGTGAGCTGGTTTCGGGTAATAGACAGGCGGTAGGTGGTTTGTTGGCTAAAGATGTATTATTGACGGCGGGTGGTGTTGAGTTTTGGCTGCATAAATCCAAGACGGCTCAAGAGGGGAGGGGCCGTCGGGTAGTGTTGGGCAGTGTATCAGGGTATTCGATGTGTCCGGTGTTATGTTTGCAGCGCTTTTGGGAGTTGGGCCCCGGGTTGGGGGGCTCATTGTTGTGCCATGCGAATGGCGGTAGCCTGTCTAGGTATCAGTTCAACGCCATTTTCAAAAAGTCCATTCGAGCATTAGGTCTGGATGACTCTCGTTTTGGGACTCATTCTTTCCGTATTGGGGCGGCGACTGAGGCGGCAGGTAGGGATTTGTGCGCGGCATCAATATAATGTATTGGGCGTTGGAAGTCTAATCGTTTTAGGAGTTATATTAGGCCTTGACTCTCGAGGTGGGGTAATTGGTTGTTCTGAAGGCCGACGTGGGACGATTGGAGTTGGTTTAAGGGTTTTCCTTTGGTATGTTTAGTATTGTTTTCTCGTTTCAGGTTCCTCTCCCCTGCTGATTTGGATTTTTGGTCACTCCTTCGTCCACTGGGGAGCGTTGCGAGTTGACGTCAGGACTGATGGTCGGCAACTGGGATTCCCCGGTCTATGTTGGTAGTGCGATGGCTCGGTTTTCGAGGAATGCAGTGGAGAAGGGTGTTGCCTGAAATTCATGCGTGCGCTCGCTTGGACCGTGCTCCTGATGTTTTGGTACTTCATGTCGGGGGGAATGATCTTGCGGTGCGCCCTTTTCGTGAATTAGTAAGGGATATTAAGCAGGATTGCTTGCGGTTATGTGTGTTGTATCCGGGGGTCATTTTAGTTTGGTCCGAAATTGTGCCACGCAAACGTTGGAGGAACATGAGGTCCCTGGTTAAGATTAATAAGGCCAGGATAAAGGTTAACAGGGCTGTGTCTTCTTTCATGGCTCGAAATGGTAATGTGTCGGTGAGGCATTTTGATTTGGAGAAGGGGGAAGGGGACTTTTGGTTGGCCGACGGGGTTCATTTGAATGCTGTTGGTTCAGATATGTGGGCGTTGGGTATTCAGGAAGGTATTGAAAGGGCCATAGCTTTGCGTCTTTAGGGGGTCTCGGGCCATTGAGGTTTTCAATGGGCCCTCGTTGTGGCGGCTCAAGGGGGTGGGGAGAGAGTCCTTAAGTTGTTGGAAATTGGTTTGTGAGGACTCTGTTTAGGGTCTCCACTGTTTGAAGTTACGTGGTGGTGATCTGGTGAATGGTGGAAGGGGAGTTCACACGGAATGGGCGGATCCCCAGGTGGTTGGGTGAACAGCACACCTCAATGGTGGTGCTCCCGAGCCTGTGGGGTAACGGCTGGGAGTAAGAGGTGGGGTGTTGTTCACAGGATATTGGTTTAATTCACCATGATCTTTGTAGCTTCAAGGACTCCTCCCTGATGTGTTATGGTATACATATATATATATTGTTATATATTGTTATTTATTGTTAACGTTGTTTGTATTTAAATAAAGGCTGCTGTGGCCATACATATTCCAAAGAATTATTGTAACTCGTTATTGGGAGAGGATATCGGGAGTATCCTGATAATGGGAAAGGGGCTCAGTGTGGGAGTCCTTGGTTCCGTACGAGTAAACAGCTCGACTATACCAACGTCAAGTAATGGCCGGAGCAGAGCCTCCCCCCCTCAAGAAGGAGGCGTGGGCGGAGGCCGGCATGACGGGGGTTTGGAGGGGTTTACAATGAGGGAGGAACATTTAAATGAGAGGGGGTGGTGGGGCGGATCCAGGGTCAGTTCCTGTCTTGCCCCATCAGTAGTCCCGCCCTCCCTCCCTGTTTGATGATGTTGTTTATTTTGTATATTTTGGGTCATGGCGGCTCAAGGGGGTTGGGAGAGAGTCCTTGAAGTTGTTGGAAATTTTTGTGGGACTCTGTTTAGGGTCTCCACTGTTTGAAGTTACGTGGTGGTGATCTGGTGAATGGTGGAATGTTATGTTTCGGTAGCTGAGGAGTGCAGGTAAAAAAGGCAATACACCAACTCTACTAATTTCAAAATCACCTGAGATCACACGACCTCTACCACCTAAATTAGCTCTCTGGTGTAACAAAATCAAAACAGCAGCCACTGAAAAAACTGGAAAAAGCAAAAGAACAAAACTCAGTGGCTAAACTAAACTGAGAAGGCAGAAGCCCCCGGAGGGGACCCAGACGGCCCCCAAAGAAGTGCAGGACAAAATGCAAAAATATAGCAACAACACAAAAGAAGAAAAATTCTTATCTGGTAGCAGGAGATGCAGACACGACACAGCAGGCTACAAGGGAAACTGGAATGAAGGATTCAGACCAGAACAATTGATCACCGGCAACCCTGATGGGAAAATGACTCCCTTATATAAGACCAGTCAGTAACACCTGATTCCCAGTCCTCACAATCTTCACTAGTACCGCTTGTAACCACCAGAGGGAGCCTCTGCTCAGAACTCATCTCAAACCCATTCACAACAGTGGAAGGGGAGTTCACACGGAGTGGGCGGATCCCCAGGTGGTTGGGTAAACAGCACACCTCAATGGTGGTGCTCCCGAGCCTGTGGGGTAACGGCTGGGAGTAAGAGGTGGGGTGTTGTTCACAGGATATTGGTTTAATTCACCATGATCTTTGTAGCTTCAAGGACTCCTCCCTGATGTGTTATGGTATACATATATATATATATATATATATATTGTTTATATATATATTGTTATATATTGTTATTTATTGTTAATGTTGTTTGTATTTAAATAAAGGCTGCTGTGGCCATACATATTCCAAAGAATTATTGTAACTCGTTATTGGGTAGAGGATATCGGGAGTATCCTGATAATGGGAAAGGGGCTCAGTGTGGGAGTCCTTGGTTCCGTACGAGTAAACAGCTCGACTATACCAACGTCATGCTGGACACATCTAGCAACTGCTTATCTCCCCTAAAAACAACAAAAGGTTAAAAATCTAAATTGTCTGACTCCTTGTATCTGGGGACTCTGGACTCGCCCCAACATGATCGACCAAACTGCAGCCACTAAAACATGCTTTGAGCTGTGTTGTAATTGCATCTGCCTGGAGACGTTTGTTAAAAGGGATAATGCCCCACAAAATGGGAACCAAACAAAACTATAGTCAGCCTTGTGTTTTACCATCCTTCTAATAACTGTTCTCATCCCACTAAATGATGAGTTTTCAAAATCTCATGTTTTGGTATATATAGATCCTCCTGCACTGATTGGTTTACATGAATACTCATCAACACAATTTTCCTTTCTATTTATCAGTTTAACTGCATATTTTGGGCTTTTGGAAATCTGCAAGCCTAAGAAAGGAGACGTAGTTCTTGTCAATTGTGCTGCTGGAGCAGTCGGGTCAATTGTGGGACAGATCGCCAAGTTAAAAGTAGGTACATCTGTGTTTCTGTGACGCTTAAATAGGCATCTTGATTTCACACATTTACGACACATCCCTGGGATTTGCCATAAATGTTTGATGGCTATATCCAAGTAAGCAGGTTTGTGGAAACTTTTTTTTAACCCCTTAGTGACAGAGCCATTTTGCAGCTTAATGACCGGGCCAATTTTTACAATTCTGACCACTGTCACTTTATGAGGTTATAAATCTGGAACGCTTTAACGAATCCAGCTGATTCTGAGACTGTTTTTTCGTGACATATTGTACTTCATGTTAGTGGTAAAAAATTTTTTATCTGACTTGCGCTTATTTATGAAAAAAACGGAAACATGGCGAAAATTTTGAAAATTTAGCAATTTTCAAATTTTCAACTTTTATGCCCTGAAATCAGAGAGATATGTCACACAAATTTCTTAATAAATAACATTTCCCACATGTCTACTTTACATCAGCACAATATTGGGAACAAAATTTTTTTTGTTACGAAGTTATAAGGGTTAAAAGTTGACCAGCAATTTCTCATTTTTACAACACCATTTTTTTTTAGGGACCACCTCACATTTGAAGTCACTTTGAGGGGTCTATATGATAGAAAATACCCAAAATGGACACCATTCTAAAAACTGCACCCCTCATGGTGCTCAAAACCACATTCAAGAAGTTTATTAACCCTTTACGTGCTTCACAGGAACTGAAGCAATGTGGAAGGAAAAAATTAACATTTAACTTTTTTTGCAAAAGCTTTACTTCGGAACCAATTTTTTTTTATTTTCACAAGTGTTAAAAGAAAAAATGAACCACAAAATTTGTTGTGCAATTTCTCTGAATACGCCGATACCCCAAGACCCCAAACGTTTTTGTAAAATTTGTCCTGAGTACGCTGATACCCCATATGTGGGGGTAAACCACTGTTTGGGTGCATGGCAGAGCTTGGAAGGGAAGGAGCACCGTTTGACTTTTTTCAACGCAGAATTGGCTGGACGCCATGTCGCGCTTATAGAGGCCCTGATGTGTCTAAACAGTGGAAACCCCCCACAAGTGACCCATTTTGGAAACTAGATCCCCTAAGGAACTTATCTAGATGTGTGGTGAGCACTTTGAACCCCCAAGTGCTTCACAGAAGTTTATAATGCCAGGGCGTGAAAATAAAAAATCATATTTTTTCCACAAACCTGATCGTTTAGTCCCCAATTTTTTATTTTCCCAAGGGTAACAGGAAAAATTAGACCACAAAAGTTGTTGTCCAATTTGTCCTGAGTACGCTGATACCCCATATGTGGGGGGGACCACTGTTTGGGCGCACGGCAGGACTCGGAAGGGAGGGAGCGCCATTTGACTTTTTGAACACCACGGCGTTTTTGGAGACCCCTCGTGTGCCTAAATAGTGGAAACCCTCAATTCTAGCTCCAACCCTAACCCCAACACACCCCTAACCCTAATCCCAACCCTAACCCTAATACCAACCCAAATTCCAACCCTAATTCTAACTCTAACCCTAATTGTAACCCTAACCCTAATTGTAACCCTAACCCTAGTTGTAACCCTAACCCTAATTCCAACCATAACCCTAATTATAACCCTAACCCTAATTATAACCCTAACCCTAAGGCTGGGTTCATATTGCGTTTTACCAGCCCATTCAACACATAGCGTTGACGGGCTGGTAACGGTATAGCATAACGCGATCGTGTTATGCTATACCCACTAGCGCAGAGGAATCAGCGATGATTCATCTGCGCTAGCGGTGACGGAGCCCAGACGCTGCAGGCCGCGTCCGAGGCTCCGTCACTGAATGATGGCACGTCGCAAACGCATGCCGCTTTACGGCATGCGTCGCGATGCGCCCTCAAATGGGGGTGAATGGCAGCGTTAACGGACTGCGTTACACCGCGTTATACCGCGGTGTAACGCAGTCCGTCTAACGGACTGCCATAACGCAATATGAACCCAGCCTAACCCTAACCCTAATGCTAACCCTAAATATAACCCTAACCCTAATTATAACCCTAATTATAACCCTAACCCTAATGGAAAAATGAAAATAAATAAAATTTCTTTATTTTATTATATGTACCTAACCAAGGGGGTGATATAGGGGGGGTTTATGTACTGTTTTTTTATTTTGTACTTTTAAATGTACTTTTAGAGAATGAATGAATGACTTTTTGAATTTGCCGCCAGGCAGATTCGGCGGGCGCACTGCGCATGCGCCCGCCATTTTTTTTTTACTGGAAGAAGACGCCGGCTGAACGGAGGCCTGGGGGAGGACCGGAGTCCAGGGGGAGGATCGGACCGCACAGGGGGGGGATCGGAGGACACGGGACCCCTGCAGGTACAGGGGGGGTGAGATCGGGGGTCCGGGACACTATTTCTCTCCCCTCTGATGTGCGATCACATCAGAGGAGAGAGAAATTTACAGGCAGGGATCGCAGCAGTGATTTCTCTTTTGCGATCGCCAGTATATGGCGATCGCAAAAGAGTGGTGACTGGGGGGCCCCCTATTATGTTCTCTGGGGTCTCGGCTACCCCAGGCAGCCGAGACCCCAGAGAAAATCGCCCATCCCCCCGTCACCTCGCGGTGGGCGCACCGCTCGTGCGCCCGCCATTTTAAAGCATGGCACTGGCACCAGGGGACACCGGTGGGTCCTGGGGCCATAAGGAGGGTTCGGGGGCCACAGTGGGGGTCCCGGGGACCCTTTTTCTCTGTCCTCTGATGTCCGATGACTAGTGTTGAGCGATACGATACCGCAAGTATCGGGTATCGGCCGATATTAGCTCTATCGGACTTTCGATACTTAGTTCCGATATTTTCGTCTTATCGGATACCGGAATCGGATTTGTCACTGTCACTGTCAGTGTCCGTCGGTCGGCTCTGTCAGGAGTCAGCGGCACTTACCTGGCAGAAGATCTCCGGCGGTCACGGGCTGGACTGCTTGATGGCCGCCATCATCTTTCCCCGGCGGTCACATGCAGTTTCTCGCGATAACTGCAGTGACTGCTGGGTAATCCCGGCCGTAAAGCAGTCAGTCCGATGATGTCACCGCCGGGGAAGCTGGTAAGCAGCTGTGCTGCGCCGGGATGTCAGGCTCTGCCTGTCATTGCGATGTAGTAGAGCTGGATTGTCGTGGGACCCTCGTTACTATGGACTGCGTCGGACAGGTGGTATACTGTTGGTTTGTTTTTTTTCTTTTTTTACAGGAGATCGATGGCGTCGCAGGAATGAGAGTATAATAAAAGAAATGAAAACTGTGTTGTCTCTTTTATTTCATTAAAATACTTTTTTCTTGCTGTGTCTTTTTTTTTATACATTTAAAAACTTTGGGATTAATAATGGATCGGTGTCTTATTGACACCTCTCCATTATTAACCGGGCTTATTCTCACCGTGCAATCAACGGTGACATTAACCCCTTATTACCCCGCTTGCCACCGCTACAGGGCAGTGGGAAGAGCCGGGTAAAGTGCCACAATTGGCACATCTTTTGATGCGCCAAATGTGGGGCTGCTGTAGCCTGGTATTATCAGGCTGTTGAGGGCCAAAATCCATGGGCCTTGACAGTCTTTTAATACCAGGCCGCAGCAGTCTGCATTTTACTTGGCTGGTTAACAAAAATAGGGGGACCCCTACGCCGTTTTTTTTTCGAGGGGATCCCCTATTTTTGTTAACCAGCCAAGCTAAGCAGACTGCTGTGGCCTGGTATTATCAGGCTGGCAAGGTCCATGGATATTGGATCCTTACCAGCCTGAAAAACCAGGCCTCAGCAGTCTGCTTCATCTGGCTGGTTAACAAAAATAGGGGGGACCCCACGCCAAATTTTTTTCGAGGGGATCCCCTATTTTTGTTAACCAGCCAAGATATGCAGACTGCTGTGGCCTGGTATTATCAGGCTGGCAAGCAGGGTCGGACTGAGGCACCGGGACACCGGAGAAACCTACGGTGGGCCCCAGCTCCTGCGTGGTGGGCCCTGATTTGAAAGGATAGGTCACGGGGCAGAGGGGGTGGTGGCCCCGGGGCCCGCGCTCTGAGGGGGCCCACCCGGAGCTACGATACAGTTACATTCTGCGGCAGAGCAGGGAGAATCGCTTTCCCTGCTCTGCCGCCCGGAAGATATGGGGCCTGAACAGGCGTTGGGGGGACCCGGTGCCAGCAGTGGGCCCCCCACCCGTCATCGGAGGGTCAGCTGTATCGGCATCCAGCCGATAAAGCTGACCGCATGGAGAGAGAAGGAGCGAGCGCTCCTACTCTCCCATAATCCCCCTCTCAGCGTATGACAGCGGGCGCAATAACATCACCTGCCGGCGCCCGCTGTCAGACGCTGAGAGGGAGAACAGTGAGCAGCACAGGAGCCGGGAGGTGAGTTTTTTTTTTATTTATTTTTTTAATGGGGGTGCAGTCGAGTCCTGGCTGGAGAAGTCGTCATGTCGGTGTGGGCCAGATGGAAAAGACATGAAAAGTGAACAATTCCATTAGAAAGAACATCAGCGGTAAGTCATTATCTGTACCTGTGCTGTAATCTATTATATGTTCTGTAGGACTGGTATTATTTAACACAGACCATATGGCGGTAATATCAATATTGGTCTTTTTATATATAGATTATTTTGGCCAACAGCGCGGTCATTTGCTGAGGTTCTCTGATGATGGGCCCACTCAGAAGTTTTGCCCCCACTAAACCAAAACCCTAGCTACGCCTATGGCTCTCTCTCTAGTCTTTCTTTCTCGCTCTCTGTTCTTTCCTTCTCGCTCTCTGTTCTTTTTTCTCTCTGTTCTTTCTTTCTCTCTTTTCTTTCTTTCCTCTCTTTCTTTCTCTGTTTGTTCTTTCTCTCTCGCTGCTCTTTCTTTCTTTTCCTCAGTACCAGCCACTGTGCCCTCATTACCAGTCAGTGTGATCAGCAGTGCTAAATGGTTATGCTTGGGGCGAGGATATGGGTGTGATTAGCTGTGAAATGGGTGTTGTCGGGGCGTGGCCTAAAATTTTCAGCGGCGCGCAACACGCGCCGCAGCCTTTAATCCTCTTTCCTGTCTTCCAAATTTGGGAGGTATGCTGTATGACCTCCCTACAACTTCTGGCCATGCTCCTGATGAGCGCGACGGATGGTCTCGTGAGGGATCTCCTCCCACACCTGGACTAAAGCATCCACCAACTCCTGGACAGTCAGTGGTGCAACGTGGCATGGCCTAAAATTTTCTGCAGCATGCACAGCGTGCCACAGCCTTTGTCCCTCTTTCCCTTATTCAAAGGTTGGGAAGTATGATGTTGGGCCGCAAGAATATATTTTCTCTGGTGGGCCCAAGGTACTCCAGTCCGACGCTGCTGGCAAGGTCCATGTATGTTGGCTCCTTAACAGCCTTAAATACCATGCCTCAGCAGCAGGGGCGTACATATAAATCATGGGGCCCCATAGCAAAAGTCTGAATGTTCCCCACCCCCCAAAAAAAAAACCCAGAGGCATTGTAAATGTAAAGTGCCAGCACAGTGAGGGAAGTTGAGTCGCACAGAGACAGGGGTTTTGGGGGTACTCGGCACCGATCACGTCGACTTCTATGGGGGATGTCACGAGTAGCACAGCTCGGTCCGTGATCTGGGCGATCACTGGAATGTGGGATATTTCCAGGGGATGATAGAATATTCGTGTAGTTTGTCGTGACGCCACCTGTAGTACCTGGTCAGGGTGTCCAGCGCTGCTGTGCAGGTCCTCTGGAAGGGATGGTGTAGTGCAGGTAGGTGAAAAGTCTTCTACAGGTAACACGCTATCCTTCCAGGGCAGATAGATGTGAGATAGAGCAATGGTGCAAAGTGATGTAGCAGAGTGGACTATGCGACGTAGTAAGAAAGCAGGAAACACTTCAAGTTAAACGTTGCATAATAAAATTTTTAATAATAACATTACAAAAGTGCAAATGGCTTATATTATGTGACATGTTTTGTTACTGTTCATACCCTTGATATGTGTTATACATGTGTGTTAATAAATACATATTCAACAAAAGTGCAAATAGCATTAGTGCCGAAGTTCGTGGAGACTTCTTAGGACTACCCCCACCGGGGTAACTTCACAGTGTCCTTTACTTGTGCTTGTGGAGGACCCGCTCCAAACCTCCAACTGTGGTCTTGGGTGGGCTGCAAGACTTTCCTTGAGCAGACCTCACTTTCGGCCACACCAAACGGGTTTTTAGTTTCTGAGGTAGTTGAAAATAGTGCACAGTAAAGTTTTTTGTAAAACCAAGATGGAGCACCGAAGTGCCAACTATTTACAGAAAAGTTTGTGAGCCAGTACAGTTCATGGCTTCAAAGTTCAACATTTTCATTACAGTGAAACACCATTACCCAACCTGGGTATATTAAGGCAACAATAAACTTGTTCTTCTGAACATTCACCCGTCCGGGTACATCAAACCATTACCCAACCTGGGTATATTAAGGCAATAAACTTCTTTTTATGAACATTCACCCGTCCGGGTACATCAATAATT
>JARQOD010002802.1:0-72873 GCA_033576555.1 Oophaga sylvatica | reverse complement strand
AAAATGTGTTGGAAGAAATTAAACAGGAAAAGGGGTTTAAATCCAGAAAAGGGTTTCCTATGAACGTGTAAAAAATTTGGAATTTTTGCCAGTTTTGCACTTTATCCCAATTTTATTTGTTTTATTAAAATTAAAATGCCCGGGGGGTACTAGAATGAAGATTTGAAAAAGTTAATTGCAGATCTTGCTAAGATTTTGAAAAATAAGGTGTTTTAAAAGTAAAAAAAATAATTAAAATTTAATAATGAAATATTAAAGTAAAAGATATATATGTGCTCTTTTTTTATCCAAGGTTTTGGGCAGGGCTGGCCAGCCAAGAACTTACGCAAATATTTGCGCTTCGGTGCAAATTTTGGTTTTTTTACATAAAACCCCACAAACCTTGAATAATAAACCCCCGTGGGTAGGCACTGAGTGAGGCCACCCAATGTCCTCAGCCCCCCCAGGACCAGGGAAAGGGTTTTGGGTGGGGGGTCCTTCACGAATTTGTCATCTATGTATATGAAAAGCTTTAATATTTTTTTTTTCTATTTTTAATGTTTTGATTGCAACTTTTCAAGAAATCCTTACCCCCCCAGGGGCGATTTAAAAGTTATTGTTAATGCATAAAAAAATGTCTTTTTGTATTTACACCCCGGGGTGGTCTTTTCCGGGGGGAATGTGTACCTGGTGTAAAGGCACACGCAGCCCTGGGGGTTTGGAAAGTACAGTTAATGCTCAAAAACATTCACTCCCCCTACACTTAGACAACCTTAGGGACTATATCGTCAGGGGTGTTTGGGGGTTTTATTCAGTCAGTCGAGTGGATGGGGGGAGGAAGGGGCAGAGTCTGCTCGGGGTTGGGTCAGGGATGAGCATTTCCACCTGTGTGCTTCGTAAGGGGGCCAGTAAAGGTGAGCAAAATCACCCTCAGCCCGGTCGACTGGGCCCCATGGCAGAAAGGGGCTGGACCTTTTGAGAAGGGGAGATAGTTGCGTACTTCAGTCTCCCGTCCCCAAGGACGTGAAGGGTTTAAGCGTGCCTGCCCAGGGAATACTGAAATTTTGGCAACAGCTCGGAAAAAAAGCAAGAAGGGGGTGATCTATTGACCTTAGGAAGTGTGGAGTGGATGCTAAAAGCGCGGACAAGGCGAAGGGCCAAATGGGAAGGGTTCTTTGAAGGCTTAGGATTTGGGGAAATCCTGACTTGTCCCCCGGGTCACTGGGGACGAAGGTCACAAAAGCTTCACGCATAGGGGTAGAAAAACGAGGCTTAGGGACCTAGGTAACAGAACACCCCCCTGGAGTGTCGGAGTCTGGGGCGGGGGGAGTGAAAACCTTGGTCTCTGCAGGAAAGAGTAGGAACCAGTCTTCATGGGAAAAGGCTCGACCACAAAATGACCCGGGCATACAGTTTTGAAAAAGCTGGAGTTTAGGAGTGAACTAGTTTTTAGCGGGTTGGGGACTCCCCTTTTTGAAAGAAAAGGGGCCCCCTAACTTGTTCACCCCTGCTACCCGAAACAGTCCTCCTTTTATCGCTCCCGGGGACTCCCTGAACAATTAAAGTAAAATTTGGGAAAGCCGCTGTATTACTGTGAGGGGGGCACTGCTGTATATACTGTGAGGTGCGGCAATTCTGTATATACTGTGAGGTGCGGCACTGCTGTATATACTGTGAGGTGGGCACTGCTGTATATGCTGTGAGATGCGCCTGCAGCTGTGCACTGCGTATATACTGTATCCTGTTAAGAGGTGCGGCACTGCTGTATATACTGTGAGGTGCGGCACTGCTGTATATACTGTGAGGTGCGGCACTGCTGTATATACTGTGAGGTGCGGGCACTTGCTGTATAACTGTGAGGCGACTGCTGATAACTGTGAGGGGCACTGCTGTATATACTGTGAGGGGCACTGCGTTATACGTGAGGTGCGGCAACTGCTGTATATACTGTGAGGTGGGCACTGCTGTATACTGTGAGGTGGGCACTGCTGTATATGCTGTGAGATGCGCACTGCGTATACACTGTGAGGTGCGGCACTGCTGTATATACTGTGAGGTGCTGCACTGTTGATATACTGTGAGGTGCGGCACTGCTGTATATACTGTGAGGTGCGGCACTGCTGTATATACTGTGAGGGCACTGCTGTATATACTGTGAGGGCGGCACTGCTGTATATACTGTGAGGTGCTGCACTGTTGTATATACTGTGAGGTGCGGCACTGCTGTATATACTGTGAGGTGCGGCACTGCTGTATATACTGTGAGGGGCACTGCTGTATATACTGTGAGGTGCGGCACTGCTGTATATACTGTGAGGTGCGGCACTGCTGTATATACTGTGAGGTGCGGCATGCGTATATACTGTGAGGGGCACTGCTGTATATACTGTGAGGGCGGCACTGCTGTATATACTGTGAGGTGGGGCACTGCTGTATATACTGTGAGGGCGCACTGCTGTATATACTGTGAGGGGGCACTGCTGTATATACTGTGAGGGCGGCACTGCTGTATATACTGTGAGGTGGGGCACTGCGGTATACACTGTGAGGGGGGCACTGCTGTATATACTGTGAGGTGGGGCACTGCTGTTTATACTGTGAGGGGCGGCACTGCTGTATACACTGTGAGGTGGGGCACTGCTGTATATACTGTGAGGGCGGCACTGCTGTATATACTGTGAGGTGCGGCACTGCTGTATATACTGTGAGGTGCGGCACTGCTGTATATACTGTGAGGTGCGGCACTGCTGTATATACTGTGAGGTGCGGCACTGCTGTATATACTGTGAGGGGGCACTGCTGTATATACTGTGAGGTGCGGCACTGCTGTATATACTGTGAGGTGCGGCACTGCTGCATATACTGTGAGGTGCGGCACTGCTGTATATACTGTGAGGGGGCACTGCTGTATATACTGTGAGGGCGGCACTGCTGTATATACTGTGAGGTGGGGCACTGCTGTATATACTGTGAGGGGCGGCACTGCTGTATATACTGTGAGGTGGGGCACTGCTGTATATACTGTGAGGTGGGGCACTGCGGTATACACTGTGAGGGGCACTGCTGTATATACTGTGAGGTGGGGCACTGCTGTTTATACTGTGAGGGGCGGCACTGCTTTATTTACTGTGAGGGGCGGCACTGCTGTATATACTGTGAGGGGCGGCACTGCTGTATATACTGTGAGGTGCGGCACTGCTGTATACACTGTGAGGGGGGCACTGCTGTATATACTGTGAGGGGCGGCACTGCTGTATATACTGTGAGGGGCGGCACTGCTGTATACACTGTGAGGGGGGCACTGCTGTATATACTGTGAGGGGCGGTACTGCTGTATATACTGTGAGGTGGGGTACTGCTGTATATGAGTCGCACAGCCAGGGCTCGTGGGGTACTCGGCACCGAGCCCGTTCACTTCAATGGGGGATGTCACGGGTAGCACAGCTCGGTCCGTTGCCCTGGGCGATCACCATAAAATGTGGGATATTTACAGGGGATTAAAGTATTTACAGTTTATTCGTGACGCCACCTGTGGTACCTGATCAGGATGACCAGCGCTGCAGGGTAAATCCTCTGAGGGGTTGTTACTGGGCAGCAAGGTGTTAAGTCTTTCACAGGCAAGACTGGGTCCCTCAGGGTATATGGCGGTGTAGGGGTGCAGGATCAATAAGGCAGACAGTGACACACACACGAAAGTCTCTTTCTGTACCTTTACTGATGGTAGTTGCAGGCATGTCCCGGGAAGCTGGCAGGGTGGAGGATGCACGTCCAGTAATCCCACAGAGTAGGTGTAGGGCCTCCTTACTCCAGTTGTGTGAGTTTCTGACCTGTGTGAAACGAAGTCTAACTCTGTCTTCAATTATACGCCCGGCTGACTTTGTGGTGAGGCCTTCTCTGGGATAGAACAGTGTCTCTAATGGTTGGCCGACCAGACTCCTGTCTTCCTGACCCCAGCTACGTATCAACACTTGTGGGCCCCTGCGACCTGTAGTCCCACAGGGTCTCCGGTATCTCCTACTAGTCATGTAGATGCTAGCAAGCTCGGACCCGGTGTCCGGTTGTTCAGAGTAGAGGTAAGCGATCAATGCTGTTTCAACCTCTGTCACTCTCTTTTCCTTCCACTCGCCTTTCGTCCTACTTTGACCTTCAGCATAAGCACACACTAGCAGTAGATAGCTAGTTCTCCTTTCTCTTCACCGCTCTCAAAGCATCGGCACGCTTGCTCACTGAAACTACACTCGGTTGACTCAGTTCTGACCAGGCTGAAGTGGCTATCTTCCTCCACTATTACTGGACTCCACACCGAGAACTAAGCTCAAGCTGTAGTCTTCAGTCTTTCAGTAACTCTCTCTCTCTCTCAGCTCATCTGAGGTAAAAACTGACAACTACTCACTGCTCTCTGAGACGTTCTGAGGAGATCTCAAATCTAACTAACTGCCGTCTCTCAGCTCGTCTGAAGAGTTCTGAGGTAACTTGAGATCTGAGGTAACTCACGTGTCTACACTACCTTTATAAACTGCGAAAGGGCTCCCTCTGGTGGATCTAGGGAATAGTGCAGATGTGTTGTGTGCATATAGGTCACTGTGGGTTTACCTTTGTTGCATCCACCTGGGAACATGTGGCTCCAGGCACAGCTGGGCTACACATCCCCCCGTAGTTATCATCAGCATTCCCGGGCTGAAAAGAGATACATTTTTATATAACATTAACATCAACAATAACTCTTCCCTTGCGGGAGGTGAGGACTCTTCAAACGTTACAATAAATACAAGTAACATATATACAGATATTTACACAATTCTTATATACATTTAATCACTTGGACACTTGTTTACTGGCTTATGAGTCGCACGTACCAGGGCTTTGGGGTACTCGGCACCGAGCCCGTTCACTTCACTGGGGGATGTCACGGTAGCGCGGCTCGGTCCGTTGCCCTGGGCGCTCACTAAAAGGGGGATATTTACAGGGATTGTAGAAATGTTCGTGACGCCACCTGTGGTTTCTGATCAGGGTGACCAGCGCTGCAGGGTGAATCCTCTGAGGCTTGGGGCAGCAAGGTGTTAAGTCTCCCACAGGCGAGACTGATCCCTAGAGGTATATGGCGGTGTAGGGGTGAAGGAGCAATAATGCAGACACACACAAGACAGTCTCTTTCTGTACCTTTACTGGTGATGAAGTTGCAGGCACGTCCCGAGAGGCCGTCAGGGTGGAGGATGCACGTCCAGCAATCCACTGAGTAGGTGTAAGGCCTCCTTACGTCCTTATGTGTATAAGTTTCTAACTTGCATAAAACAGAGTTTAACTCCTTCTCTTTGCTACGCCCGGCTGATCTTGTGATGAGGTCTTTTTGTGGACAGAACAGTGTCTCTATGGCGGTACCTGCCAGACCCCCGTCTTCCTAACCTCGGTTACGTATCAGCACTGCTGGGCCCCTGCGACTTGAAGTCCAGGATCTCCGGTGTCTCCTACCAGTCGTGCAGATGCTGGTAAGTGCGGACCCGGTGTCCGGTGGTGCAGAGTGGAGGTAAGCTGTCGTCGCTATTTCTCCTCAGTCACTCTCTCTTTCCCTTTTCCACTTGCCTGTCGTCCTACTCACACCTTTGACATAAGCACAGGCAGCAGTAGATATCAGCTATCTCGTTCAGACTTCCTCAGCCCTCAGGCTTATCTGACAGGAGTCTCTCCCCAGTGTTCTGAGGAGATTTAATCTCTCCCTCACAGCTTGTCTGAGGTAACTTTCTCTCTAACACACTCTGACAGGATTCCTCTCACTCCGATGCTCTGAGGAGAACTGCACTGTCTGAGGTACAACCAACAACTCACTAACTTGCAGCTAGACTGCCTTCATCTCACTACTGTCTCAAGGGCTCACTCTGGTGGAACCAGGAAAAATGTGAAGTGTTGTGTGCTTATAAGTTATCATGGATTTACCTTTCGTGCATCCTCCAGGGTGACATGTGGCTCCAGTCACAGCTGGGCTACACACTTACATTTGCTAGGCCTACTCTTGGTACCTAACAGGTAACTTTCCTTTTGTCGTGCGTACTGACCTACATGGTGTTGCGTCAGGTATGGTAGCATCTGACCTATCTGTCCTACGGCCGGTAAACTGTAATACTGCCTTAACCTCTCTAGGGATCTGGCAAGCATACTAGCAGCTGGGCGATGCGGTTTTGTTTCGCTAGATGATTCTTCTTCCTGAGACCCAACATCTGGAGGTTCCACGTTTTGAGACTCCACTTCTCGTGACTCTACTTCTTGAGATGCTTCAGGAGCAGGTTCCTCATCGAACTATTCCTTCTGCGACAAATGGCTCAACTTGAAGTTGGAGTGCTTCTTGTGGTTGGTAAAATTGAAGTACTGGAATAATCACAGCATCCATGGGCGTACCCACCGTGGGGCAGGGGGGCAAGTGCCCCCCCCTAGAAGCAGGGGCGCACGGTGCATGATCCGGCCCGTCGGCCCCGCCGACATTGAACTGACAGTTCATTGCCGGCGGGCGGCGGGCCCTTTAATCGCGGGCGCAATGTGCTGAGTTAGGAAGGCCTTGCGGCCTTCCATATGCAGCACAGGCGACGTGATCGTCATCACGCCGCCTGCGCGCCCTGATGACATCACGCCGCCTGTGCCAGGACTCAGGAGAAGACGGAGTCCAGAGCGCGCTTCTTCAGAGCAGCGGGGGAGATAGGTGAGTACTGGCTTTTTTTTTTTTTTTGACGCCGGGCCCGGCCTGTGGGGGATTATACTGGCTATAGGGTGATTATGCTGGCTATAGGCTGATTATGCTGGCTATAGGGGGATTATGCTGGCTATAGGGGGATTATGCTGGCTATAGGGGGAGTATGCTGGCTATAGGGGGATTATGCTGGCTATAGGGGGATTATGCTGGCTATAGGTGATTATGCTGGCTATGGGGGATTCTGCTGGCTATAGGGGGATTCTGCTGGCTATAGGGGGATTATGCTGGCTATAGGGGGATTATGCTGGCTATAGGGGGATTATGCTGGCTATAGGGGGATTATGCTGGCTATAGGGGGATATGCTGGCTATAGGGGGATTATGCTGGCTATAGGTGATTATGCTGGCTATAGGGGGATTATGCTGGCTATTAGGGGGATTATGCTGGCTATATGGGGGAATTATGCTGGCTATTGGGGGATTATGCTGGCTATTGGGGGATTATGCTGGCTATGGGGGATTATGCTGCTATAGGGATTATGCTGGCTATTAGGTGATTATGCTGGCTATTAGGGGGATTATGCTGGCTATGGGGGATTATGCTGGCTATTAGGGATTATGCTGGCTATTAGGTGATTATGCTGGCTATTGGTGATTATGCTGGCTATTGGGTGATTATGCTGGCTATAGGGGGATTATGCTGGCTATAGGGGATTATGCTGGCTATAGGTGATTATGCTGGCTATAGGTGATTATGCTGGCTATAGGTGATTATGCTGGCTATAGGGATTATGCTGGCTATTGGGGGATTATGCTGGCTATTGGGGGATTATGCTGGCTATAGGGGGATAATGCTGGCTATTGGGGGATTATGCTGGCTATTGGGGACTATGCTGCTTATGCGGGATTATGCTGCCTACTGGGGACTACTATGCTGCTTATGGGGGATTATGCTGCCTATTGAGGACATATGCTGCGTATTAGGGACCTATGCTGCCTATTGGGGACCTATGCTGCCTATCGGGACATTTACCTGCCTATTGGGGACCTATGCTGTCTATTGGGGACCTATGCTGCCTATTGGGGACCTATGCTGCCTATTGAGGACATATGCTGCCTATTGGGGATCAATGCTGCCTATTGGGGACATTTACCTGCCTATTAGGGACTTTGGCACCACACCAGTCTGAGCCTGAGCTAAAAGTGGAGTTGCGCCACTATGTGCATGATGAGGATGAAATGATATGGATTGCAAGGCTGTAGTGATGGGCAGTGCAGGCTGTATGTCTGTGTGGGCAGTTTTATTGCTGGTATATTGTTTTTGTAGCGCTGTATATATATTGGTATTTTACTAATAGCAATTTGGAATCCCTAGGAAATAATGATATCAAGAAAGAGAAAAATTGCTTCACTTGTGACAAATATGGAACCGAACATTGACCATCTCATTAGCCAAAAGCAGAAAAGCCGGCCCGTAGTTCCCATTGAAATACCAGTAAGATTGTTGATTTTTAACTTTACTTATTCTTTATTTTAAATATTGTGTTTGTTCCTGTTTATTTTTATTTTTTTTACTTCAAAATAAGAGTGTAGTATATGGTGTATACAGGGTCATACACATCGTGTGCGGTATATAGAGTGTAGTATATGGTGTATACAGGTCATACACATCGTGTGCGTATATAGAGTGTAGTATATGGTGTATACAGGGTCATACACATCGTGTGCGGTATATAGAGTGTAGTATATGGTGTATACAGGGTCATACACATCGTGTGCGGTATATAGAGTGTAGTATATGGTGTATACAGGTCATACACATCGTGTGCGGTATATAGAGTGTAGTATATGGTGTATACAGGTCATACACATTGTGTGCGGTATATAGAGTGTAGTATATGGTGTATACAGGGTCATACACATCGTGTGCGGTATATAGAGTGTAGTATATGGTGTATACAGGGTCATACACATCGTGTGCGGTATATATAGTGTAGTATATGGTGTATACAGGGTCATACACATCGTGTGCGGTATATAGAGTGTAGTATATGGTGTATACAGGTCATACACATCGTGTGCGGTATATAGAGTGTAGTATATGGTGTATACAGGTCATACACATCGTGTGGGTATATAGAGTGTAGTATATGGTGTATACAGGTCATACACATTGTGTGCGGTATATAGAGTGTAGTATATGGTGTATACAGGTCATACACATCGTGTGCGGTATATAGAGTGTAGTATATGGTGTATACAGGTCATACACATCGTGTGCGGTATATAGTAGTGTAGTATATGGTGTATACAGGGTCATACACATCGTGTGCGGTATATAGAGTGTAGTATATGGTGTATACAGGTCATACACATCGTGTGCGGTATATAGAGTGTAGTATATGGTGTATACAGGTCATACACATCGTGTGCTGTATATAGAGTGTAGTATATGGTGTATACAGGTCATACACATCGTGTGCGGTATATAGAGTGTAGTATATGGTGTATACAGGTCATACACATCGTGTGCGTATATAGAGTGTAGTATATGGTGTATACAGGTCATACACATCGTGTGCGGTATATAGAGTGTAGTATATGGTGTATACAGGTCATACACATCGTGTGCGGTATATAGAGTGTAGTATATGGTGTATACAGGTCATACACATCGTGTGCGTATATAGAGTGTAGTATATGGTGTATACAGGTCATACACATCGTGTGCGTATATAAGTGTAGTATATGGTGTATACAGGTCATACACATCGTGTGCGGTATATAGAGTGTAGTATATGGTGTATACAGGTCATACACATCGTGTGCGGTATATAGAGTGTAGTATATGGTGTATACAGGTCATACACATCGTGTGCGGTATATAGAGTGTAGTATATGGTGTATACAGGTCATACACATCGTGTGCTGTATATAGAGTGTAGTATATGGTGTATACAGGTCATACACATCGTGTGCGGTATATAGAGTGTAGTATATGGTGTATACAGGTCATACACATCGTGTGCGGTATATAGAGTGTATATACACTTCTGTATTATACTTTTCATATACAGGTTATAATGCCTCTTAGTCTTTGTATAGAGGTGAGTGTGCCATGTATAATATATGGTATATACAGTGTAGTGTCGCATACACTGCTGTATTATACAATATACAACAGTTCTAATGCTCCATACCTAATATGCAGGATAATGTACAGTGTATATGATGTCACCTGTATAAGATGTGACATTGGCTTGCCCCCCCCTAGTTTTGATCCTGGGTACGCCCATGACAGCATCTCCGATACAAGGCCAATCTGCAGGAAAATCTCCTAGGTCCGTGTGTATGACTTCACCTGGTTTCTCTTTGTCCATAACAGGCTTTTCTTCGCGAAGCTTTAACATATCTGGACATAGTTTTAGGTGGTCTCTTGATACGGTTGTGGTTGTCTTTCCTCCATCTTTGCTAATGGTACACGTTTTCCTGTTGTCAAACTTTGAATTTTGCATGACATATGGCTCTTTTTCCCATTGATCGTCTAGTTTGTGCATTCTTCTTTTTCTTTTCAGCACAATTTCTCCAGGTACAAAAGGTTCAGCTGGCGCACTTTTGTTGTAGTTTTCCTCTTGTTTTTCCCTTACTTTACTGAGACTATCTTCCATGCAGGTTTGTACTCTCCTGTACTGTTCCTGTCGGTTCGTGTCCCAACTTCAGTAGTAACATCAGCTTCTGGTTCTACAACACCAAGTTCCAAATCCATGGGCAGCTTTCCTGGTCTTGCCCGCATGAGGTAGGCTGGAGTGCAGTTGGTGGAACTCACAGGTATGTGATTGTACAGATCTACCAGGTCAGGTAGTAGGTCTGTCCACCGATTTCTCTCCTCAAGTGGTACCGTCTTCAGCAGATCAATGACTATGTGATTCATCTTTTCACAGAGACCATTTGTTTGGGGGTGGTACGGTGTGGTTCTTATCTTCTTGCATCCCTACAAATGACAGAACTCTTTAAACAATTCGGCTTCAAAGGCAGGACCCTGATCAGTTAACACTTGCTCTGGATATCCATGGGGTCTGCAGAAATACGCTTGAAACGTCTTTGCTGCTGTTTCTGCTGTCAGATCTTTGACAGGGGTGACCACCAGGAACCTGGAGTATTGATCCACCATCGTCAGGGCATACGAGTATCCCGACCGGCTGGGTGACAACTTGACATGGTCCAAGGCCACGATCTCCAAGGGACGAGTCGTCTTGATGGGTTGCAAGGGTGCTTTCTGGCTGCTGTAGTCTTTTCTTCGGAGGCTACAGGACACACAGTTTTTACACCATTTCTCGATGGAACTGCGCATTCCTACCCAGTAGAAACGACACTTCAGCAGGGTTTCCAGCTTCTTCCAGCCAAAGTGCCCCGCTCGATCGTGGTAGGCTTCCAACACCATCTGGATGTCCGTTCTGGGAACTACTATCTGCCATACCATCTCATGGGTTCTTGGTTGACGTACCTTCGGCACAGCTTCTCTCAGTAGATAAACAGCCGGCTTCTCTCATTCCACAGCTGCTTTGCTTGCTGAGACGCATCCTTCTCTAAGGAGGAAGCTTCCTGAGTTATCAGCTCCTTCATACGGCTGACAATCGGGTCACTGTCCTGGGTCTCCTTCCAGCTGTGGTGAGGTAAAGGGTTTAACGTCTTACCACGCTGGCTCCTGCAGGCTCGTTGCTCGTGGATCATCCCATTTCTGTGGAATGCAGGTAGCTCAATCTCTTCTAGGTCATCCAATTCCTCTTAGGTGTCAGATTCATGAGGCATTCTGGACAAGGCATCAGCGTTGGCATTATTACGGCCCGCCCTGTACTTGATTGTGAATTGATAGTTCGATAGCCGAGCCATCCAACGTTGCTCCATGGCTCCCAGCTTGGCTGTTTCAAGATGTGTCAAGGGGTTATTGTCAGTGTAAACAGTGAACTTGCTGGAGGCTAGGTAATGCTTGAATCTTTCTGTAATGGCCCAGACCAGCGCCAGGAACTCCAACTTGAAGCTGCTATAGTTCTCTGGGTTTCTCTCGGTCGGCCGGAGCTTCCTGCTTGCATATGCGATGACTTTCTCGAGGCCATTTTGCTTCTGACTGAGGACAGCTCCCAATCCTTCATTGCTGGCATCAGTGTACAGCAGGAACGGCTGACTGTAGTCAGGGTAGGCTAAGATCTCATCGCCTGTCAGGATCTCCTTCATCTCCTTGAATGCCTCAGCTTGTTCTTTACCCCAGTGGAATGGAGAATTTCTGCTGTTGAGGGATTGCCCTACCAGGAGGTCCTGCAGAGGCGCTGCTTTCTTGGTGTAGTCCTTTACAAACCTCCGGTAGTAACCTGTCAGTCCCAGGAACTGGCGCACCTCCTTGAGATTCCTCGGTTCTGGCCATTTCTGGATGGCGGTGACCTTCTCGGGGTCTGGCGCTACTCCTTCTGAGCTGACAATATGCCCCAAGTACTGTACCTTTTGTTTGAGCAGATGGCACTTTGAAGGCTTCAGTTTCATCCCATACTTGGACAGTGACTCGAATACCTCCGCCAGGTGCTTCAGATGATCTTCATACGTCTTGGAGTACACAATTACGTCGTCCAGGTACAGCAACACGGTTTCAAAGTTGAGATGTCCCAGGCAACTCTCCATCACTCTCAAACTCACAGAGTCCCATCGGGGTGGTGAAAGCTGTCTTCTCCCGATCCTCCTCAGCCACAGCTACTTGCCAGTACCCACTAGTGAGGTCAAGGGTGGAAAAGTAATTAGCAGTTTTTAAGGCAGCTAAGGATTCTTCAATGTGTGGTAAAGGGTATGCATCCTTATGTGTAATGCGATTTACTTGTCTGTAATCTACACACATTCTCATGCTTCCATCCTTTTTCCTGACTAGGACTAGAGGTGCTGCCCAGGGACTACAACTATCCCTTATGACCTCTGCTTCCTTCATGTCACGCAACATCTCCTTGGCTTTCTGGTAGTGTGCTGGGGGTATAGGCCTGTACCGCTCTTTAATGGTGGGATAGTTGCCTGTAGGGATATGGTGTTGCACTCCCTTAATTTTCCCAAAGTCAAGTGGGTGTTTGCTAAATACCTGTGTGTACTCCTGTACCACTCGAAGTACTCCCTGTTTCTGGTGGGCTGGAGTGGTGTCTGTCCCGACATGGAGCTGCTGACACCAATCCTCCACCTGGGCTGCTGGGTCGTTATCCTCCACTGGTTGGGGGGAGGCTAAGGACTCCGTTGTGAGAATGGAGCTATTATCTACGGTATGTAATTTAGCAACAGTGGCATATCGTGGTAAATTTACTTCATCTTCTCCCCAGTTGAGAAGACGTACTGGTACTCTCCCATTATGTACCTCCACTACCCCTCTAGCAGTCAAGAGTGTAGGTCTGTGCTCTGAACAATGGGGCTCTACTACTGCTTGGTAGTTCTGTCCTCTCAGACCTATTGCTGCTCTACACCATATAAGCATTTCACTCATTGGGGGTATCACAATGGGGTTTGGGTCTGTTACCCGTACATTACCAATTTCACCATTTGTCAGTTTCGCTTGCTGCTGGCACATCAGGACCCGGATCTCCCTCTGGATCACTCCCTTTTGCTTTGGCCTGGCAACTTCAGCGAGCTGTTGGAGCAAAAACACAACTTCTCCCAGACAGTTACTGATAATGTTTGTACCTAAAACCACATTTAAGCCATTTTCCTCAGTTTTTACTACTAAGAGTCCCTGGTCCTTCAGCTCCACTCTGCCCACCTTTACGTCCACGTTTTTGGCTCCGAGTATTTCAACAGGGAGACCATTAGAGGCGTACACAGCAAAGTCAGGGCTCGGGGGCTGGAGACTGTCCATGGACCAAAATTTATTATACAGGACATCAGGTATGATGGTCACCTGAGATCCAGTGTCCATCAGGGCAGGGATTGCGATCCCGTCCAGGATGATGGACAGTTATGGTCTTCCTCCCACAAACCTGCGGTTCCAGTCTGAGGGGCCTGAAGAGTCTAGTCCTGGGTGTTTGCCCTCGGACCCAGGATCTGCTCGTTTAAAGGACACTGTCAGGCTAGATGACCTTCTCTGTTGCAACGGTAGCAGATGATCTCTCGGCGAGGATGGTGCTGATCGGGGTTCGCTCCTGGAGGTGGCGTTGTCCTCCTCTGGTGGGGCGATGTCCTCCTCCTCCTCCGGCTCATCCAAGGGACATCCTCTGGGCAGTCAGCTAGCAGGATCTTTCCTCCTTCCTCCTTCCGCAGTTGCAGGGCACTCATTACAGTGGCCAGGGTTTTGGTCAGCTGGCGCACTTCTGAGCGCAGACAGTCCAACTCATTAGGGGGCGCCACCTGCGTTTTGGCTTCCGCCACCAGCGGGAAAAAGGTGGATACTGCTGGCTTTAGAGTGACTTCACCCGGGTGACACTGGGTTGCCACCTCGGGCTTTTCCAGGGGTCGCAGTCCTTTTATAGCCATATCTTTTAGGGCATCAAAGGTAGCGTCAGGATGATCCAAGGACCACCAGTGCACAGTCCTGCTTTCAGCTTGGGACCTCAGTCCCCGTACAAATTGTTCCTTCAACATTTTGTTTTCATTGAGGACACTTATGGGGTTAACCTGTTTGAGAGCTCGCAGGGCCCCCTGTAGTCAGCAGGCGTAGTCCCTAATACTGTCATCTGGTTTCTGGGAGCATTGGTAAAACCTCATCCGGAGATCTGTTTCAGTGCGGTCCTCAAAAATAGTCTGTAGCTTTAAGAAAATTGCAAGCACTGATTCCTGGTCTGCAGCTGACCATGTCTCTACTTCCCTCTCTGCAGCACCAGTCAGTTGTCCCACTACCACTGCAGCTCTTTGTTTCTCTGTCATAGGGTACATGTCCATTATGCTGCATATTTTCCGCTTAAACCCTGACAGGGTGTCTGGCTTGCCGCTATACTGAGGGAGCCACTTTGCTCCAGGCAGGTATGGCAGCATCAGCGGTACTATCGGGGCCACAGGACCTGGTGAGGGGCCAGCGTTTCCATCCTGCGTGGCAGCACCGGCGGGTAAGTCATTGAAGCGGTCGCCCTGGGTCGCGCTGTCAGCTTGCGGCTGCGACATGTCTGCGCCCCCCTAGTTAAGCGTGGCCTACCTTCTCTGAAGGCTGCAGCTCTGCAGGGCACAGAGATGTAGAAGGACCTGTGTCCCTGACGCTCTGACGTCAGAGCGTTCACCGAAGCTCTCCACAGGACCTGCTGCGCCGCGTCAGTGTTAGGGGCGTGTCCGGGACTCCGCGCGCTTTCTGCAGGTACGCCCCTTCTCTTCGCGCTGTAGCGCTGCAATTTGGCGGGCAATGGCGGACAATTGGCGGGAAATTCTCATAAACAGCAATACAGTCTTTTGCACAAAAACAGTCCAATTCAGGCACACAGGACTCGCTTATAGCGAGCTTCGTATCCTGTTCGTGACGCCAAGATAGATGAGTCGCACAGCCAGGGCTTGTGGGGTACTCGGCACCGAGCCCGTTCACTTCAATGGGGGATGTCACGGGTAGCACAGCTCGGTCCGTTGCCCTGGGTGATCACCATAAAATGTGGGATATTTACAGGGGATTAAAGTATTTACAGTTTATTCGTGATGCCACCTGTGGTGCCTGGTCAGGATGACCAGCGCTGCAGGGTAAATCCTCTGAGGGATTGTTACTGGGCAGCAAGATGTTAAGTCTTCCACAGGCAAGACTGGGTCCCTCAGGGTATATGGCGGTGTAGGGGTGCAGGATCAATAAGGCAGACACACACACGAAAGTCTCTTTCTGTACCTTTACTGATGGTAGTTGCAGGCACGTCCCGGGAAGCTGGCAGGGTGGAGGATGCACGTCCAGTAATCCGACTGAGTAGGTGTAGGGCCTCCTTACTCCAGTTGTGTGAGTTTCTGACCTGTGTGAAACGAAGTCTAACTCTGTCTTCAGTTATAAGCCCGGCTGACTTTGTGGTGGAGCCTTCTCTGGGATAGAACAGTGTCTCTAATGGTTGGCCGACCAGACTCCTGTCTTCCTGACCCCAGCTACGTATCAACACTTGTGGGCCCCTGCGACCTGTAGTCCCACAGGGTCTCCGGTATCTCCTACTAGTCGTGTAGATGCTAGCAAGCTCGGACCCGGTGTCCGGTTGTTCAGAGTAGAGGTAAGCGATCAATGCTGTTTCAACCTCTGTCACTCTCTTTTCCTTCCACTCGCCTTTCGTCCTACTTCGACCTTCAGCATAAGCACACTAGCAGTAGATAGCTGGTTCTCCTTTCTCTTCACCGCTCTCAAAGCGTCGGCACGCTTGCTCACTGAAACTACACTCGGTTGACTCAGTTCTGACCAGGCTGAAGTGGCTATCTTCCTCCACTATTACTGGACTCCACACCGAGAACTAAGCTCAAGCTGTAGTCTTCAGTCTTTCAGTAACTCTCTCTCAGCTCATCTGAGGTAAAAACTGACAACTACTCACTGTTCTCTAAGACGTTCTGAGGAGATCTCAAATCTAACTAACTGCCGTCTCTCAGCTCGTCTGAGGAGTTCTGAGGTAACTTGAGATCTGAGATGTTCTGAGGTAACTCATGTGTCTACACTACCTTTATAAACTGCGAAAGGGCTCCCTCTGGTGGATCTAGGGAATAGTGCAGATGTGTTGTGTGCATATAGGTCACTGTGGGTTTACCTTTGTTGCATCCACCTGGGAACATGTGGCTCCAGGCACAGCTGGGCTACACATATATACTGTGAGGTGTGGCACTGTTGTATATACTGTGAGGGGCGGCACTGCTGTATATACTGTGAGGGGCAGCACTGCTGTATACACTGTGAGGTGGGGCACTGCTGTATATACTGTGAGGGGCGGCACTGCTGTATATACTGTGAAGGGGCACTGCTGTGTATACTGTGAGGTGGGGCACTGCTGTATATACTGTGATGTGCGGCACTGCTGTATATACTGTGAGGTGCGGTACTGCTGTATATACTGTGAGGGGCGGCACTGCTGTATATACTGTGAGGGGCGGCACTGCTGTATATACTGTAAGGGGCGGTACTGCTGTATATACTGTGAGGGGCGGCACTTCTGTGTATACTGTGAGGGGCAGCACTGCTGTATATACTGTGAGGTGCGGCACTGCTGTGTATACTGTGAGGTGCGGAACTGCTGTATATTCTGTGAGGGGCGGCACTGCTGTATATACAGTGAGGGGCGGCACTGCTGTGTATACTGTGAGGGGCGCCACTGCTGTATATACTGTGAGGTGGGGCACTGCTGTATATACAGTGAGGGGCGGCACTGCTGTGTATACTGTGAGGGGCGCCACTGCTGTATATACTGTGAGGTGGGGCACTGCTGTATATACAGTGAGGGGCGGCACTGCTGTGTATACTGTGAGGTGCGGCACTGCTGTATATACTGTGAGGTGCGGCATTGCTGTATATACTGTGAGGGGCGGCAGTGCTGTATATACTGTGAGGGGCGGCACTGCTGTATATACTGTGAGGTGCGGCATTGCTGTATATACTGTGAGGTGGGGCACTGCTGTATATACTGTGAGGGGCGGCACTGCTGTATATACTGTGAGGGGCGGCACTGCTGTATATACTGTGAGGTGCGGCACTGCTGTATATACTGTGAGGGGCGGCAGTGCTGTATATACTGTGAGGTGCGGCACTGCTGTATATACTGTGAGGGGCGGCACTGCTGTTTATACTGTGAGGTGCGGCATTGCTGTATATACTGTGAGGGCGGCACTGCTGTATATACTGTGAGGGGCGGCACTGCTGTATATTCTGTGAGGGGCGGCACTGCTGTATATACTGTGAGGGGCGGCACTGCTGTATATACTGTGAGGGGCGGCACTGCTGTATACACTGTGAGGGGCGGCACTGCTGTATATACTGTGAGGTGCGGCTCTGCTGTATACATTGTGAGTGGCGGCACTGCTGTATACTCTGCCAGGGTGTGGTGCTTTTCTTACACACTGTGTGCGGCTCAGTTGCGGCCTTGGTGTGTGGCGGTTGTGTATGTTTTTGTGTTGTGGGATTGTGAGCTCGCACAGTTTTGTCTTTGATCTAAGAATAAGTCTCTTCCCTTCGTCTGTTCCCTTCGTCTGTTCCCGTCTTGTTTCTCTCCTCACGTCACCACTACGGCCTCTGATCAGGAAATGAAAACATCCTGTGGCCTCAGCACATGAGCAGAGAGTACAGGGATACAGACATGATAGGGAGAGGGCTCGAAGCTATGTGTGATGGAGGTCACCGGCCTCTATGCTAAGATATGTGTGATGGAGGTCACTGGCCTCCGTGCCAAGACATGTGTGATGGAGGTCACCGGCCTCTACGCTAAGATATGTGTGATGGAGGTCACTGGCCTCTATGCTAAGGTATGTGTGATGGAGGTCACCGGCCTCTATACTAAGATATGTGTGATGGAGGTCACCGGCCTCTGTGTTGAGACATGTGTGATGGAGGTCACTGGCCTCTATGCTAAGGTATGTGTGATGGAGGTCACCGGCCTCTATACTAAGATATGTGTGATGGAGGTCACTGGCCTCTGTGTTGAGACATGTGTGATGGAGGTCACAGGCCTCTGTGTTGAGATATGTGTGATGGAGGTCACTGACCTCTGTGCTGAGACATGTGTGATGGAGGTCATCGGTCTCTGTGCTGAGACATGTGTGATGGAGGTCACAGGCCTCTGTGTTGAGATATGTGTGATGGAGGTCACTGACCTCTGTGCTGAGACATGTGTGATGGAGGTCATCGGTCTCTGTGCTGAGACATGTGTGATGGAGGTCACCAGCCTCTGTGCTAAGATATGTGTGATGTTGTGGAGAAACGAGGTCAGTGGGTGCTCTCGTCCGCTGGCCCGGCTGCCTTTAGAAAGACTGCATGGACCACGGCTCATACCACTGATCGCCCGCTCTATCTCCCCGTGGGCACATACTACACAGACAGCGCAGGGTTAGGGTAGAACAGTGTGGCAGGGCTTTATTGAACCACAACACACAATAGCAAACAGAACATTCCCAGCAATTAACCCCAACATGGTGCACATTACAGGGCCCAACCCTTCCGCTGACTCACCTGGATAACGGTAGATGTTACGTCAGAGCTCCCAGGGTCGATATTCCACCTGTGATATACACACAGAGAAGAGATATTGACAAGCGTAGGGAGGTGACAGAGAGCAGTCTGTACAAGGTCCAAAGCCAGTTGTCACGAGAGTCACCACCTGGCTTATCCGACCATCTCCATGGAACCAGGTGACCAGCGGGTCCCAAAACCTGGCTTTCTCCAAACATATCCATGGTTCAGAGATGGTCACTGCATCAGATCTGTGCCCTTCCAACAGGAGCCAAAAACTCCTAGGTTGTTTCCCTTAGAATCATAGATCCGTGTCCCTCGTGATGGTGCCATGATGAATTAGCTGCAGTCCTGTCTCTCGTATGTTGAGTCTTGTGCAGAATGGCCGACTGGTAGCTCTGTGTGATAAGATGAGGTCTGAACTGCTCTTTCTGTCTCTTGTTTTTATACTCGAGACATGTAAACTATTTTTAGAATTACCCAGTGTGCTTCAGTTCATCCTCACAGCCTTTCCCTATCTACCTTCGAAGTCACAAACTGATTATAGAATACAGTACACAATTAGCATATCAGCTCACAATAAACACAGATAAACACACACTATGTACAAGTCACTATTCCAGACTTACATAGTATGTTAAATGGTATGCAAGTCTGTCTTCTTGACCCACCAGACAAACACTTAAATCCACAAGCCAATATACAGATAAAAAAGTCAATTCTTGAGGGTTCACAAAAACATGGTTGTGTGGGAAATTAAGATACAATCTGGTTTCTTCACAGATGGATTTCACCGGCCTCCTGTGCTAAGACGTGTGATGGAGGTCACTGGCCTCTGTGCTGAGACATGTGTGATGGAGGTCACTGGCCTCTATGCTGAGACATGTGTGATGGAGGTCACTGGCCTCTGTGCTGAGACTTGTGTGATGGAGATCACTAGCCTCTGTGCTGAGACATGTGTGATGGAGGTCACTGGCCTCTGTGCTGAGACATGTGTGATGGAGGTCACCGGCCTCCGTGCTAAGACACGTGTGATGGAGGTCACCGTCCTCTGTGCTAAGACAAGTGAGATGGAGGTCACAGCTTTTGTGCTAAGACACATGTGATGGAGGTCACCGGCCTCTATGCTATGATACACATGTGATGATGTATAGTGATGTGTTATGTTTCGGTAGCTGAGTAGTGCAGGTAAAAAAGGCAATACACCAGAGCAGTTGGAATCTATGAGATTGCAGTACCCTGACTAACCACCACAACTAGAGGCAGCCGTGGAGCATTCCTACATTGGTCCTAGACGCCTCGTCACAGCCTGAGAAACTAACTACACCTAAAGATAGAAAGAGGAAAGCTATCTGCCCCGGAGCAGATCCCCAAAGAACATAGAAAGCCCCCAAACATGTAATGGCGGTTAGACAAGAAGAAATACTGACACAGACAGAAAATAGTATGAGCAAACGTTGGGGCCCAAACTACCTAAATAGAAAAGGATAAGAAGGGCACTTACTGCAATCCCAAAAAACCCTGAAAAGCACCAACTCTACTAATTTCAAAAACACCTGAGATCACACGACTTCTACCACCTAAATTAGTTCTCTGGTGTAACAAAATCAAAACAGCAGCCACTGAAAAAACTGGAAAAAGCAAATGTACAAACATCAGTGGCTGAACTAAACTGAGAGGGCAAAAGCCCCCGGAGGGGACCCTGAAGGCCCCCACAGAAGTGCAGGACAAAATGCAAAAATCAAGCACAAAAACAAAAAGAAGAAAATGTCTTATCTGTTAGCAGGAGATGCAGACACGACACAGCAGGCTACAAAGGAAACAGGAATCAAGGATTGAGACCAGAACAATTGATCACCGGCAACCCTGATGGGAAGGCGACTCCCTTATATAAGACCAGTCAGTAACACCTGATTCCCAATCCTCACAATCTTCACTGGACAGTCCAGTACCGCTTGTAACCACCAGAGGGAGCCTCTGCTCAGAACTCATTTCAAGCCCATTCACAACAGTACCCCCCCTTGAGGAGGGGTCACCGAACCCTCATTTGAGCAACCAGGTCGGTCAGGATGAGTTCTATGATAAGCACGGATGAGTCTCCTAGCATGGATGTCCGAAGCAAACACCCAAGAATTGTCTTCCTGACCATAACCTCTCCACTTAACCAAATACTGGAGTTTCCGTCTAGAAAAACGAGAATTCAATATTTTCTCAACCACAAACTCCAGATTGCCCTCAACCAGAACAGGGTCAGGAGGCACAGCAGTAGGAACCACTGGCTCAACAAACCTCTTCAACAAGGACTTGTGGAACAAGTTATGGATCTTAAATGTCCCTGGAAGAAGCAAACGAAAAGAAACAGGATTAAGAATCTCCATGATCTTATAAGGTCCAATGAACCTAGGCTTAAATTTAGGAGATGCCACTCTCATAGGAATATTTTTTGAGGACAACCAGACCAAGTCCCCCACTTTAAACCGAGGACCATCAGTCCTATGCCGGTTAGCAAACCGCTGGGCCCTCTCCTGAGAGAGGGACAACCTCTCCACTACCTGGTCCCAAATCAGCTGCATACGCTCCACAACAGAGTCAACACCCGGACAGACAGAAGCCTCCGTCTGTCCTGAAGAAAATCGAGGGTGAAACCCAGAATTACAGAAAAATGGAGACATCAAAGTGGCAGAGCTAGCCCTATTATTAAGAGCAAACTCAGCCAAAGGCAAAAAAGAGACCCAGTCATCCTGATCAGCAGACACAAAGCATCTTAGATAAGTCTCCAATGTCTGGTTTGTTCTCTCAGTTTGACCATTGGTCTGAGGATGAAACGCCGAGGAGAAAGACAATTGAACACCAAGTTTAGAACAAAAGGTCCTCCAAAATCTGGAAACAAACTGGACTCCTCTGTCAGACACAATGTTCTCAGGAATGCCGTGTAAACGAACCACGTGCTGAAGGAACAAAGGCACCAATTCAGAGGAGGAAGGCAACTTAGGTAATGGCACAAGATGTATCATCTTGGAAAACCTATCACAAATCACCCAGATGACGGTCATTCTCTGAGAAACAGGGAGGTCGGAAATGAAATCCATAGAGATATGGGTCCACGGTCTCTTGGGCACAGGCAATGGCATCAACAAACCACTAGAGCGAGAGCAAGGCTTGGAGCGAGAGCAAGTCCCGCAGGACTGCACAAATTCCCTGACATCACGAGACAAGGTAGGCCACCAAAAGGACCGACTAACCAAGTCTCTGGTACCAAAAATTCCGGGATGACCGGCCAACGAGGAACAATGAATCTCAGACATCACACTCTTTTTCCACTGGTCCTGGACAAACAATTTCCCAACAGGGCAGCGCTAGGGCCTATCCTCCTGACACCCCTCCAGAGCCAGTCTCAAATTGGGCGAGATGGCGGAAAGAACTACACCTTCTTTCAAAATAACAGAAGGATCAGATAACTCAGGAGAGTCCGCAAGGAAACTCCACGAGAGGGCATCCGCCTTAACATTCTTAGTGCCAGGAAGAAAGGAAACCACAAAATTAAAACGTGTGAAAAACAAGGCCCACCTGGCCTGTCTAGGATTAAGTCGCTTGGCAGATTCCAGATAAACCAGATTCTTATGGTCCGTAAGGACCACCACCTGATGTTTGGCTCCCTCCAGCCAATGTCTCCACTCTTCAAAAGCCCACTTCATGGCCAATAACTCCCGATTACCCACGTCATAATTACGTTCAGTAGGAGAAAATTTTCGAGAGAAAAAGGCACAAGGGTTACTTTTAGAGGTCTCTGGATCTCTTTGGGACAAAACGGCACCTGCCCCAATTTCAGAGGCATCAACCTCCACCTGAAATGGCAGAGAAACATCAGGCTGCCGTAGAACAGGAGCAGAAATGAATCTCTGCTTAAGTTCCTGAAATGCAGAGACTGCCTCAGGATGCCAATTAACCACATCAGAACCCTTTTTCGTCAAATCAGTTAATGGTTTAACAATAACCGAGAAATTACCAATAAATTTACGATAAAAATTGGCAAAACCCAAAATTCTTTGAAGAGCCTTTAATGAAGTAGGTTGGTGTTATGTTTCGGTAGCTGAGGAGTGCAGGCAAAAAAGGCAATACACCAGAGCAGTTGGAATCTATGAGATTGCAGTACCCTGACTAACCACCACAACTAGAGGCAGCCGTGGAGCGTTCCTACGTTGGTCCTAGATGCCTCGTCACAGCCTGAGAAACTAACTACACATAAAGATAGATATAGGAAAGCTATCTGCCCCGGAGCAGAACCCCAAAGACAATAGAAAGCCCCCAAACATGTAATGGCGGCCAGACAAGATGAAATACTGACACAGAAAGAAAATAGTATGAGCAAACGCTGGGACCCAAACTAACTAAATAGAAAAGGATAGGAAGGGTACTTACTGCAATCCCAGAAAACCCTGAAAAGCACCAACTCTAATAATTTCAAAATCACCTGAGATCACACGACCTCTACCACCTAAATTAGCTCTCTGGTGTAACAAAATCAAAACAGCAGCCACTGAAAAAACTGGAAAAAGCAAAAGTACAAACATCAGTGGCTGAACAAAACTGAGAGGCAGAAGCCCCCGGAGGGGACCCTGAAGGCCCCCACAGAAGTGCAGGACAAAATGCAAAATATAGCACAAACACAAAAGAAGAAAATGTCTTATCTGTTAGCAGGAGATGCAGACACGACACAGCAGGCTACTGTTATGTTATGGTAGCTGAGGAGTGCAGGTAAAAAAGGAAATACACCAGAGCAGTTGGAATCTATGAGATTGCAGTACCCTGACTAACCACCACAACTAGAGGCAGCCGTGGAGCGTTCCTACGTTGGTCCTAGACGCCTCGTCACAGCCTGAGAAACTAACTACACCTAAAGATAGAAATAGGAAAGCTATCTGCCCCGGAGCAGAACCCCAAAGATAATAGAAAGCCCCCAAACATGTAATGGCGGTTAGACAAGAGGAAATACTGACACAGAAAGAAAATAGTATGAGCAAACGCTGGGGCCCAAACTATCTAAATAGAAAAGGACAGGAAGGGTACTTACTGCAATCTCAGAAAACCCTGAAAAAACACCAACTCTACTAATTTCAAAATCACCTGAGATCACACGACCTCTACCACCTAAATTAGTTCTCTGGTGTAAAAAAATCAAAACAGCAGCCACTGAAAAAAAAACTGGAAAAAGCAAAAGTACAAAACACAGTGGCTGGACTAAACTGAGAGGGCAAAAGCCCCCGGAGGGGACCCAGAAGGCCCCCACAGAAGTGCAAGACAAAATGCAAAAATATAGCAAAAACACAAAATAAGAAATTGTCTTATCTGATAGCAGGAGATGCAGACACGACACAGCAGGCTACAAGGGAAACTGGAAAGAAGGATTCAGACCAGAACAATTGATCACCGGCAACCCTGATGGGAAAATGACTCCCTTATATAAGACCAATCAGTAACACCTGATTCCCAGTCCTCACAATCCTCACTAGTACCGCTTGTAACCACCAGAGGGAGCCTCTGCTCAGAACTCATCTCAAACCCATTCACAACAGTACCCCCCCTTGAGGAGGGGTCACCGAACCCTCATTTGAGCAACCAGGTCGGTCAGGATGAGTTCTATGATACGCACGGATAAGTCTCCTAGCATGGATGTCCGAAGCAAACACCCAAGAATTGTCTTCCTGACCATAACCTCTCCATTTAACCAAATACTGGAGTCTTCGTCTAGAAAAACGAGAATCCAATATTTTCTCAACCACATACTCCAGATTGCCCTCAACCAAAACAGGGTCAGGAGGCACAGCAGCAGGAACCACTGGCTCAACAAACCTCTTCAACAAGGACTTGTGGAACACGTTATGGATCTTAAATGTCCCTGGAAGAAGCAAACGAAAAGAAACAGGATTAATAATCTCCATGATCTTATAAGGTCCAATGAACCTAGGCTTAAATTTAGGAGATGCTACTCTCATAGGAATATTCTTTGAGGACAACCAGACCAAGTCCCCCACTTTAAACCGAGGACCATCAGTCCTATGCCGGTTAGCAAACCGCTGGGCCCTCACCTGAGAGAGGGACAACCTCTCCACCACCTGGTCCCAAATCTGCTGCATACGCTCAACAACAGAGTCAACACCTGGACAGACAGAAGCCTCCGTCTGTCCTGAAGAAAATCGAGGGTGAAACCCAGAATTACAGAAAAACGGAGACATCAAAGTGGCAGAGCTAGCCCTATTATTAAGAGCAAACTCAGCCAAAGGCAAAAAAGAGACCCAGTCATCCTGATCAGCAGACACAAAGCATCTTAGATAAGTCTCCAATGTCTGGTTTGTTCTCTCAGTTTGACCATTGGTCTGAGGATGAAATGCCGAGGAGAAAGACAATTGAACACCCAGTTTAGAACAAAAAGTCCTCCAAAATCTGGAAACAAACTGGACTCCTCTGTCAGACACAATGTTCTCAGGAATGCCGTGTAAACGAACCACGTGCTGAAGGAACAACGGCACCAATTCAGAGGAGGAAGGCAACTTAGGTAATGGCACAAGATGTATCATTTTGGAAAACCTATCACAAATTACCCAGATGGTGGTCATTCTCTGAGAAACAGGAAGATCGGAAATGAAATCCATAGAGATATGTGTAGCGCCCGCGTCCCTGCCTGCTGCCAGACAGGGACGTCGCTCTCCTCACCTGCGCTCAGCGTCCTCAGTGCTCTCAGCCTCCTCTGCGCCTCTGGCATCCTCGGCGTCCTCCTTCCGCCCTGCTGGTCCCGCGCCTCCTTCCCTGCTGCTGGCCTTAGGGCGCGCGCCCGCACCCTCCCCCGCTCTTAAAGGAGCCGCGCGCATTTTCCAAATCAGTCTCCAGCCAATGCTGGTGGACTCCACCCTATATTAAGGGCTTCCTCCTTAATGGAGGTGCCAGAGCAATGTTGTTTCTGTGCAGTCTAACTCTGCTTCAGCCATCAGCTCCTGTTTCCAGTTGCCTGCCTGTTACCTGTCTGTTTGCCTGTCGGCCATCTGACTGCAGCTCTATCCAGAGGTTCGGACATCTTCAGCAGAGATCCCCGGCTGTTGCCTGCTCACCTGGGAGCGATCATCTGCCATCCGACTGCAGCTCTATCCAGAGGTTCGGACATCATCTGCGGAGATCCCCGGCTATTGCAGAGACTCTTGCCTGCTCACCTGGGAGCGATCATCTGCCATCCGACTGCAGCTCTATCTAGAGGTTCGGACATCATCAGCAGAGATCCCCGGCTATTCCAGAGACTCTTGCCTGCTCACCTGGGAGCGATCATCTGCCATCCGACTGCAGCCTACCAGGAGGCTCCACCAGCTCAGGTCGTATATGCCTGTTTGTCTAGAGACTGCCTTGGTCACTTACCGTGACAAACCTGCCTGTCCAGAGACTGCCCTGGTCACTTGCCGTGACAACCTGCCTGCCCAGAGACTACCCTGGTCACTTGCCGTGACAAACCTGCCTGCCCAGAGATTGCCCTGGTCACTTGCCGTGACAACCTGCCTGTCCAGAGACTGCCCTGGTCACTTGCCGTGACAACCTGCCTGTCCAGAGACTGCCCGGGTCACTTGCCGTGACAACCTGCCTGCCCAGAGACTGCCCTGGTCACTTGCCGTGACAAACCTGCCTGCCCAGAGACTGCCCTGGTCACTTGCCGTGACAGCCTGCCTGTCCAGAGACTGCCCAGGTCACTTGCCGTGACAACCTGCCTGTCCAGAGACTGCCCAGGTCACTTGCCGTGACAACCTGCCTGTCCAGAGACTTCCTTGGTCACTTATTGTGACAACCTGCCTGTCCAGAGACTGCCTGGCTAATTGCCGTGATTCCCTGTCCTATTCCCGGATGCCACCCGCTCTCTTGCAAGTAAATTGTCTTGTATAATAAAGCTTAGTGGTTCCACCAACCAGACCCGTTTCCGTCAGTGGTTCCACCTACCAGACCCGTTACAGTTTGCTCGGGCCATGGAACCCGGTGGCACCCAAACCCCTTCACTTCCGGAACTGTGTCATGAGCTGTCTCGCCAGAGGTCTCAACAGGAGGCTATCCTGGGTCACCTGCGGAACGTCAATTCCCGCTTGGACACTCTGAATCCATCACCAGCAACCACCGCTGGAGCCATGACTCATAATCCGGCAGCCCCGCTGACTCCCAATTCCGTGGTTTCCATTCCTGGTCCCCGACTTTCAGCTCCTCCTAGGTATGGAGGCGACCCTGTTATGGCTCGGGGTTTCATTAACCAGTGCACCCTGCATTTCGAAGTCCTGGCACACCAGTTTAATTCTGACCGGGCCAAAATTGCCTTCATCATGTCCCATCTCACCGGAGAGGCTCTGGCCTGGCTTAATCCTCTCTGGGAGAGAGAAGATCCTCTGGTGTCAGACCTGCCTGCTTTTCTCTCGGCCTTCCGGAGGGTATTCGACGAACCTGGACGGAGGACCTCCTCTGCATCATCTCTGTTGCGTCTCCGTCAGGGAAGTCTCACCGTTGGTCAATTTGCCATACGGTTCCGTACTCTAGCCTCAGAACTGGCTTGGGACAATGAAGCTCTAATTTCGGTCTTCTGGGAGGGTCTGTCCGGCCGTATTAAAGACGAACTTGCCGGTCGGGACATTCCAACCTCGCTTGATGATTTAATAAATCTTGCCAATCGGATTGATCTACGGTTCCAGGAACGAGCCAAAGAGGTCACCCGTGAAAAAAAGTTTCCTCATTTAACCCCTTCCGTTTCTCCCCAGGTGCACACTGCTGAGCCTATGCAGGTCGACCAGACCAAGATGGTCAAAGCCCGTCAGGACTCACGCCGTGCCGAGAAAAGTTGCTTCTACTGCGGCAGTAAGGAGCACTGGATCCGAACCTGTCCGGAGAAGTCGGGAAACGCCTGTGTCTAGGTTCGCTCGGAGAGGTCATTCTAGACAAAAATAAATCCTCTTCATCTCTGCTGCTCTCGGTCTCAATTCTTCTCGGTAAGAACCGTTACTTCGAGATGGCCCAACTTGATTCTGGAGCAGCTGGGAATCTCGTGTCACAGGCTCTAGTAGAGAAGTATCGCATTCCCACCAAACCTCTTGTTGAACCAGTATCTGTTGCTGCTGTGGATGGGGGTCTCCTACCTCGTCCCATCCGACTTATCACCGAAGCCATAACCCTGCAGGTGGGAATGTTGCATTCTGAGAGCATCTCATTTCATGTTCTGCCTGGACTCTCTCATGCTTTCTTACTAGGTCTGCCTTGGCTCCAAAAGCATGCACCTGTGCTTGACTGGCAGAATGGAGAGATTCTTCGCTGGGGACAGGACTGTCATAAAACGTGTCTGGTGCCTGTTCATCCCGTCTGTCCTTCTCCTACTCCTGCTAATCTACCAGGACTCCCGATTCCATATTGGTCATTTGCTGATGTCTTCAATAAAAAGGAAGCAGAGACACTACCCCCGCATAGACCATATGATTGCCCGATCGACCTGCTACCCGGTACCACGCCTCCCCGTGGGCGTATTTACCCGTTGTCCGCTGCTGAGACCAGGTCGATGTCCGAATATATCGAGGAGAACTTAGCAAAAGGATTCATCCGGAAATCTACCTCCCCAGCAGGAGCAGGTTTCTTCTTCGTAAAAAAGAAGGACGGATCTCTCCGTCCCTGTATTGACTACAGAGGCCTAAATTTGATCACGGTGAAGAATAAGTACCCTCTTCTGCTCATTCCAGAATTGTTTGATCGTCTTAGAGGGGCTAGAGTCTTCACCAAACTAGATCTTCGTGGAGCATACAACCTGGTTCGTATCCGTCGAGGAGATGAATGGAAGACGGCATTCAACACCCGGGACGGCCACTACGAGTACTTGGTGATGCCCTTTGGTCTCTGTAATGCTCCAGCAGTCTTTCAGGAGTTGGTCAATGACATCTTCCGGGACCTCCTCTACTCCTGCGTTGTGGTGTACCTTGACGACATCTTGGTCTTCTCTCCGGATCTTCAGTCTCACCGGAGGGATGTTCGTCAGGTTCTGCTCAGGCTCAGGCAGAATCACCTCTTCGCCAAATATGAGAAGTGCCTCTTTGAGCAGACATCGCTTCCGTTTCTGGGCTACATCATTTCTCAGACAGGCCTACGAATGGATCCGGAGAAATTGTCTGCCATCGAGAAGTGGCCCCGACCGGAGGGGTTGAAGGCCATTCAGCGGTTCCTGGGATTTGCCAACTATTACCGTCTCTTCATACCGCACTTCTCTTCCAGGACTGCTCCAATCTCCGCGCTCACCCGCAAGGATGCTAACCCCAAACAGTGGACGCCCGAAGCAGAGGAGGCCTTCCTTTCTCTAAAACAGGCCTTCTCTTCTGCTCCAGTGCTGCATCGCCCGGATGGCAACAAGCAGTTCTTCCTGGAGGTGGACGCTTCCTCTGCTGGAGCCGGAGCGGTACTTACCCAAAAAGCTTCATCCGGGAGGATGGTATCCTGCGGTTTCTTCTCCAAACTCTTCTCCTCCTCCGAGCGCAACTACTCCATAGGAGACCGAGAGTTATTGGCCATCAAGTTGGCATTGGAGGAGTGGCGTTACCTACTCGAAGGGGCTCTTCATCCGGTAATCATTTACACGGACCACAAGAATCTGGCATACCTCCAGCATGCCCAGAGACTTAACCCTCGCCAAGCCCGGTGGTCCTTGTTTTTTGCCCGCTTCGATTTTCTTTTGCATTTTCGCCCAGCTGACAAAAACATCAAGGCGGATGCCTTGTTTCGGTCTTTCCTGGTGTCGGATCTCGAGGAGGAACCTAAGCATATCATCGATCCCGCCAGAGTGATGCAGGTGGCTCCCGTGAGTTTAAATCGTCTCCCTCCTGGTAAGACGTTCGTATCAGAAACTGATCGGAAGAGAATCCTACATTGGGGTCATTCATCTAAACTCGCTGGCCACGCTGGTCAAAAAAAGACCCTCCAACTCATTACCCGGCATTATTGGTGGCCTACCCTGCACAAAGACGTAATAGACTTTGTTTCTGCCTGTGTTTCCTGTGCCCGCAACAAAGTTCCGAGACACCTGCCTACCGGCCGTCTTCTTCCGCTTCCTGTACCCGCTGCCCCCTGGCAGCATATAGCCATGGACTTCATTACTGATCTTCCCGTCTCTGCTGGTTGTACAGTCATTTGGGTGGTCACTGACCGCTTTTCCAAGATGGCTCACTTCATTCCTCTGCCAGGTCTTCCGTCTGCACCCGAGTTGGCTAAAGACTTTTTCCGCCACATCTTCCGTCTTCATGGTCTGCCTCGTCACATTGTGTCGGATCGTGGGGTTCAGTTCACCTCACGTTTCTGGAGAGCCACTTGTAAGTTGCTAGACGTCACCTGGATTTTTCCTCCGCTTACCACCCACAGTCCAATGGACAAGTTGAACGAATAAATCAGAATTTGACCAGTTATCTTCGACACTTCGTTAATGCCCACCATTCTGACTGGGTGGAGCTCCTGTCTTGGGCCGAATTCTCCTACAATAATCATGAGAGCGAATCTTCCACCAAGTCTCCGTTTTTTGTAGTCTTCGGTCAACACCCTCGGATCCCTGTCCCTGTTTCCATCTCTGTGGACAATCCAGCTGCGGAATCTCTGGTTAGAGAATTCTCCTCCATCTGGGAGAGTACCCGGTCCGCACTCATTCAGTCATCCGAGCGCATGAAAAGACATGCTGACAAAAAACGTCTGGATCCTCCTCAATTCCATCCTGGGGACAAAGTCTGGCTTTCGTCCAAATATGTTCGACTCAAAATTCCGTCCTACAAGTTAGGTCCTTGGTTCATCGGTCCTTTTGAGATCATCAGTCAGATCAACCCGGTGTCCTATAAATTGAAACTCCCGGTCAATTTGCGAATTCCTAATTCTTTTCATGTATCTCTCCTCAAACCTGTGGTTCTTAACTCTTTTTTTAAGTCTACAGGTACACCTCCTGCTCCAGTGTCTGCTGATGATGAATTTGAGGTAGAGAACATTCTGGCCACAAAAAGGGTAGGAAAAAAGACTTATTTTTTGGTGGATTGGAAGGGGTTTGGTCCTGAGGAGAGAACCTGGGAACCTCGGGAGAACATCCATGCCCCTCTCATCCTAGCTACATTTTTTTCTGGCCTAAAAAGGGGGGGGCCTAGAGGGGGGGGTACTGTAGCGCCCGCGTCCCTGCCTGCTGCCAGACAGGGACGTCGCTCTCCTCACCTGCGCTCAGCGTCCTCAGTGCTCTCAGCCTCCTCTGCGCCTCTGGCATCCTCGGCGTCCTCCTTCCGCCCTGCTGGTCCCGCGCGCTCCTTCCCTGCTGCTGGCCTTAGGGCGCGCGCCCGCACCCTCCCCCGCTCTTAAAGGAGCCGCGCGCATTTTCCAAATCAGTCTCCAGCCAATGCTGGTGGACTCCACCCTATATTAAGGGCTTCCTCCTTAATGGAGGTGCCAGAGCAATGTTGTTTCTGTGCAGTCTAACTCTGCTTCAGCCATCAGCTCCTGTTTCCAGTTGCCTGCCTGTTACCTGTCTGTTTGCCTGTCGGCCATCTGACTGCAGCTCTATCCAGAGGTTCGGACATCATCTGCGGAGATCCCGGCTATTGCAGAGACTCTTGCCTGCTCACCTGGGAGCGATCATCTGCCATCCGACTGCAGCTCTATCTAGAGGTTCGGACATCATCAGCAGAGATCCCCGGCTATTCCAGAGACTCTTGCCTGCTCACCTGGGAGCGATCATCTGCCATCCGACTGCAGCCTACCAGGAGGCTCCACCAGCTCAGGTCGTATATGCCTGTTTGTCTAGAGACTGCCTTGGTCACTTACCGTGACAAACCTGCCTGTCCAGAGACTGCCCTGGTCACTTGCCGTGACAACCTGCCTGCCCAGAGACTACCCTGGTCACTTGCCGTGACAAACCTGCCTGCCCAGAGATTGCCCTGGTCACTTGCCGTGACAACCTGCCTGTCCAGAGACTGCCCTGGTCACTTGCCGTGACAACCTGCCTGTCCAGAGACTGCCCGGGTCACTTGCCGTGACAACCTGCCTGCCCAGAGACTGCCCTGGTCACTTGCCGTGACAAACCTGCCTGCCCAGAGACTGCCCTGGTCACTTGCCGTGACAGCCTGCCTGTCCAGAGACTGCCCAGGTCACTTGCCGTGACAACCTGCCTGTCCAGAGACTGCCCAGGTCACTTGCCGTGACAACCTGCCTGTCCAGAGACTTCCTTGGTCACTTATTGTGACAACCTGCCTGTCCAGAGAATGCCTGGCTAATTGCCGTGATTCCCTGTCCTATTCCCGGATGCCACCCGCTCTCTTGCAAGTAAATTGTCTTGTATAATAAAGCTTAGTGGTTCCACCAACCAGACCCGTTTCCGTCAGTGGTTCCACCTACCAGACCCGTTACAGTTTGCTCGGGCCATGGAACCCGGTGGCACCCAAACCCCTTCACTTCCGGAACTGTGTCATGAGCTGTCTCGCCAGAGGTCTCAACAGGAGGCTATCCTGGGTCACCTGCGGAACGTCAATTCCCGCTTGGACACTCTGAATCCATCACCAGCAACCACCGCTGGAGCCATGACTCATAATCCGGCAGCCCCGCTGACTCCCAATTCCGTGGTTTCCATTCCTGGTCCCCGACTTTCAGCTCCTCCTAGGTATGGAGGCGACCCTGTTATGGCTCGGGGTTTCATTAACCAGTGCACCCTGCATTTCGAAGTCCTGGCACACCAGTTTAATTCTGACCGGGCCAAAATTGCCTTCATCATGTCCCATCTCACCGGAGAGGCTCTGGCCTGGCTTAATCCTCTCTGGGAGAGAGAAGATCCTCTGGTGTCAGACCTGCCTGCTTTTCTCTCGGCCTTCCGGAGGGTATTCGACGAACCTGGACGGAGGACCTCCTCTGCATCATCTCTGTTGCGTCTCCGTCAGGGAAGTCTCACCGTTGGTCAATTTGCCATACGGTTCTGTACTCTAGCCTCAGAACTGGCTTGGACAATGAAGCTCTAATTTCGGTCTTCTGGGAGGGTCTGTCCGGCCGTATTAAAGACGAACTTGCCGGTCGGGACATTCCAACCTCGCTTGATGATTTAATAAATCTTGCCAATCGGATTGATCTACGGTTCCAGGAACGAGCCAAAGAGGTCACCCGTGAAAAAAAGTTTCCTCATTTAACCCCTTCCGTTTCTCCCCAGGTGCACACTGCTGAGCCTATGCAGGTCGACCAGACCAAGATGGTCAAAGCCCGTCAGGACTCACGCCGTGCCGAGAAAAGTTGCTTCTACTGCGGCAGTAAGGAGCACTGGATCCGAACCTGTCCGGAGAAGTCGGGAAACGCCTGTGTCTAGGTTCGCTCGGAGAGGTCATTCTAGACAAAAATAAATCCTCTTCATCTCTGCTGCTCTCGGTCTCAATTCTTCTCGGTAAGAACCGTTACTTCGAGATGGCCCAACTTGATTCTGGAGCAGCTGGGAATCTCGTGTCACAGGCTCTAGTAGAGAAGTATCGCATTCCCACCAAACCTCTTGTTGAACCAGTATCTGTTGCTGCTGTGGATGGGGGTCTCCTACCTCGTCCCATCCGACTTATCACCGAAGCCATAACCCTGCAGGTGGGAATGTTGCATTCTGAGAGCATCTCATTTCATGTTCTGCCTGGACTCTCTCATGCTTTCTTACTAGGTCTGCCTTGGCTCCAAAAGCATGCACCTGTGCTTGACTGGCAGAATGGAGAGATTCTTCGCTGGGGACAGGACTGTCATAAAACGTGTCTGGTGCCTGTTCATCCCGTCTGTCCTTCTCCTACTCCTGCTAATCTACCAGGACTCCCGATTCCATATTGGTCATTTGCTGATGTCTTCAATAAAAAGGAAGCAGAGACACTACCCCCGCATAGACCATATGATTGCCCGATCGACCTGCTACCCGGTACCACGCCTCCCCGTGGGCGTATTTACCCGTTGTCCGCTGCTGAGACCAGGTCGATGTCCGAATATATCGAGGAGAACTTAGCAAAAGGATTCATCCGGAAATCTACCTCCCCAGCAGGAGCAGGTTTCTTCTTCGTAAAAAAGAAGGACGGATCTCTCCGTCCCTGTATTGACTACAGAGGCCTAAATTTGATCACGGTGAAGAATAAGTACCCTCTTCTGCTCATTCCAGAATTGTTTGATCGTCTTAGAGGGGCTAGAGTCTTCACCAAACTAGATCTTCGTGGAGCATACAACCTGGTTCGTATCCGTCGAGGAGATGAATGGAAGACGGCATTCAACACCCGGGACGGCCACTACGAGTACTTGGTGATGCCCTTTGGTCTCTGTAATGCTCCAGCAGTCTTTCAGGAGTTGGTCAATGACATCTTCCGGGACCTCCTCTACTCCTGCGTTGTGGTGTACCTTGACGACATCTTGGTCTTCTCTCCGGATCTTCAGTCTCACCGGAGGGATGTTCGTCAGGTTCTGCTCAGGCTCAGGCAGAATCACCTCTTCGCCAAATATGAGAAGTGCCTCTTTGAGCAGACATCGCTTCCGTTTCTGGGCTACATCATTTCTCAGACAGGCCTACGAATGGATCCGGAGAAATTGTCTGCCATCGAGAAGTGGCCCCGACCGGAGGGGTTGAAGGCCATTCAGCGGTTCCTGGGATTTGCCAACTATTACCGTCTCTTCATACCGCACTTCTCTTCCAGGACTGCTCCAATCTCCGCGCTCACCCGCAAGGATGCTAACCCCAAACAGTGGACGCCCGAAGCAGAGGAGGCCTTCCTTTCTCTAAAACAGGCCTTCTCTTCTGCTCCAGTGCTGCATCGCCCGGATGGCAACAAGCAGTTCTTCCTGGAGGTGGACGCTTCCTCTGCTGGAGCCGGAGCGGTACTTACCCAAAAAGCTTCATCCGGGAGGATGGTATCCTGCGGTTTCTTCTCCAAACTCTTCTCCTCCTCCGAGCGCAACTACTCCATAGGAGACCGAGAGTTATTGGCCATCAAGTTGGCATTGGAGGAGTGGCGTTACCTACTCGAAGGGGCTCTTCATCCGGTAATCATTTACACGGACCACAAGAATCTGGCATACCTCCAGCATGCCCAGAGACTTAACCCTCGCCAAGCCCGGTGGTCCTTGTTTTTTGCCCGCTTCGATTTTCTTTTGCATTTTCGCCCAGCTGACAAAAACATCAAGGCGGATGCCTTGTTTCGGTCTTTCCTGGTGTCGGATCTCGAGGAGGAACCTAAGCATATCATCGATCCCGCCAGAGTGATGCAGGTGGCTCCCGTGAGTTTAAATCGTCTCCCTCCTGGTAAGACGTTCGTATCAGAAACTGATCGGAAGAGAATCCTACATTGGGGTCATTCATCTAAACTCGCTGGCCACGCTGGTCAAAAAAAGACCCTCCAACTCATTACCCGGCATTATTGGTGGCCTACCCTGCACAAAGACGTAATAGACTTTGTTTCTGCCTGTGTTTCCTGTGCCCGCAACAAAGTTCCGAGACACCTGCCTACCGGCCGTCTTCTTCCGCTTCCTGTACCCGCTGCCCCCTGGCAGCATATAGCCATGGACTTCATTACTGATCTTCCCGTCTCTGCTGGTTGTACAGTCATTTGGGTGGTCACTGACCGCTTTTCCAAGATAGCTCACTTCATTCCTCTGCCAGGTCTTCCGTCTGCACCCGAGTTGGCTAAAGACTTTTTCCGCCACATCTTCCGTCTTCATGGTCTGCCTCGTCACATTGTGTCGGATCGTGGGGTTCAGTTCACCTCACGTTTCTGGAGAGCCACTTGTAAGTTGCTAGACGTCACCCTGGATTTTTCCTCCGCTTACCACCCACAGTCCAATGGACAAGTTGAACGAATAAATCAGAATTTGACCAGTTATCTTCGACACTTCGTTAATGCCCACCATTCTGACTGGGTGGAGCTCCTGTCTTGGGCCGAATTCTCCTACAATAATCATGAGAGCGAATCTTCCACCAAGTCTCCGTTTTTTGTAGTCTTCGGTCAACACCCTCGGATCCCTGTCCCTGTTTCCATCTCTGTGGACAATCCAGCTGCGGAATCTCTGGTTAGAGAATTCTCCTCCATCTGGGAGAGTACCCGGTCCGCACTCATTCAGTCATCCGAGCGCATGAAAAGACATGCTGACAAAAAACGTCTGGATCCTCCTCAATTCCATCCTGGGGACAAAGTCTGGCTTTCGTCCAAATATGTTCGACTCAAAATTCCGTCCTACAAGTTAGGTCCTTGGTTCATCGGTCCTTTTGAGATCATCAGTCAGATCAACCCGGTGTCCTATAAATTGAAACTCCCGGTCAATTTGCGAATTCCTAATTCTTTTCATGTATCTCTCCTCAAACCTGTGGTTCTTAACTCTTTTTTTAAGTCTACAGGTACACCTCCTGCTCCAGTGTCTGCTGATGATGAATTTGAGGTAGAGAACATTCTGGCCACAAAAAGGGTAGGAAAAAAGACTTATTTTTTGGTGGATTGGAAGGGGTTTGGTCCTGAGGAGAGAACCTGGGAACCTCGGGAGAACATCCATGCCCCTCTCATCCTAGCTAAATTTTTTTCTGGCCTAAAAAGGGGGGGGCCTAGAGGGGGGGGTACTGTAGCGCCCGCGTCCCTGCCTGCTGCCAGACAGGGACGTCGCTCTCCTCACCTGCGCTCAGCGTCCTCAGTGCTCTCAGCCTCCTCTGCGCCTCTGGCATCCTCGGCGTCCTCCTTCCGCCCTGCTGGTCCCGCGCGCTCCTTCCCTGCTGCTGGCCTTAGGGCGCGCGCCCGCACCCTCCCCCGCTCTTAAAGGAGCCGCGCGCATTTTCCAAATCAGTCTCCAGCCAATGCTGGTGGACTCCACCCTATATTAAGGGCTTCCTCCTTAATGGAGGTGCCAGAGCAATGTTGTTTCTGTGCAGTCTAACTCTGCTTCAGCCATCAGCTCCTGTTTCCAGTTGCCTGCCTGTTACCTGTCTGTTTGCCTGTCGGCCATCTGACTGCAGCTCTATCCAGAGGTTCGGACATCATCTGCGGAGATCCCCGGCTATTGCAGAGACTCTTGCCTGCTCACCTGGGAGCGATCATCTGCCATCCGACTGCAGCTCTATCTAGAGGTTCGGACATCATCAGCAGAGATCCCCGGCTATTCCAGAGACTCTTGCCTGCTCACCTGGGAGCGATCATCTGCCATCCGACTGCAGCCTACCAGGAGGCTCCACCAGCTCAGGTCGTATATGCCTGTTTGTCTAGAGACTGCCTTGGTCACTTACCGTGACAAACCTGCCTGTCCAGAGACTGCCCTGGTCACTCTGCCGTGACAACCTGCCTGCCCAGAGACTACCCTGGTCACTTGCCGTGACAAACCTGCCTGCCCAGAGATTGCCCTGGTCACTTGCCGTGACAACCTGCCTGTCCAGAGACTGCCCTGGTCACTTGCCGTGACAACCTGCCTGTCCAGAGACTGCCCGGGTCACTTGCCGTGACAACCTGCCTGCCCAGAGACTGCCCTGGTCACTTGCCGTGACAAAACCTGCCTGCCCAGAGACTGCCCTGGTCACTTGCCGTGACAGCCTGCCTGTCCAGAGACTGCCCAGGTCACTTGCCGTGACAACCTGCCTGTCCAGAGACTGCCCAGGTCACTTGCCGTGACAACCTGCCTGTCCAGAGACTTCCTTGGTCACTTATTGTGACAACCTGCCTGTCCAGAGAATGCCTGGCTAATTGCCGTGATTCCCTGTCCTATTCCCGGATGCCACCCGCTCTCTTGCAAGTAAATTGTCTTGTATAATAAAGCTTAGTGGTTCCACCAACCAGACCCGTTTCCGTCAGTGGTTCCACCTACCAGAACCGTTACAATATGGGTCCATGGTCTCTTGGGCACAGGCAATGGCATCAACAAACCACTAGAGCAGAGCAAGGCTTGGAGCGAGAGCAAGTCCCGCAGGACTGCACAAATTCCCTGACATCGCGAGACAAGGTAGACCACCAAAAGGACCGACTAACCAAGTCTCTGGTACCAAAAATTCCGGGATGCCCAGCCAATGCGGAACAATGAATCTCAGACATCACACTCTTTTTCCATTGGTCCGGGACAAACAATTTTCCAACAGGGCAGCGCTCGGGCCTATCCTCCTGACACCCCTCCAGAGCAAGTCTCAAATTGGGCGAGATGGCGGAAAGAACTACACCCTCCTTCAAAATAACAGAGGGATCAGATAGCTCAGGAGAGTCCGCAAGGAAACTCCTCGAGAGGGCATCCGCCTTAACATTCTTAGTGCCAGGAAGAAAGGAAACCACAAAATTAAAACGTGTGAAAAACAAGGCCCACCTGGCCTGTCTAGGATTGAGTCGCTTGGCAGATTCCAGATAGACCAGATTCTTATGGTCCGTAAGGACCACCACCTGATGTTTGGCTCCCTCCAGCCAATGTCTCCACTCTTCAAAAGCCCACTTCATGGCCAATAACTCCCGATTACCCACGTCATAATTACGTTCAGTAGGAGAAAATTTTCGAGAGAAAAAGGCACAAGGGTTACTTTTAGAGGTCTCTGGATCTTTTTGGGACAAAACGGCACCTGCCCCAATTTCAGAGGCATCAACCTCCACCTGAAATGGCAGAGAAACATCAGGCTGCCATAGAACAGGAGCAGAAGTGAATCTCTGCTTAAGTTCCTGAAACGCAGAGACTGCCTCAGGAGGCCAATTCACCACATCAGAACCCTTTCTGGTCAAATCAGTTAATGGTTTAACAATAACCGAGAAATTACCAATAAATTTACGATAAAAATTGGCAAAACCCAAAAATCTCTGAAGAGCCTTTAATGAAGTAGGTTGGACCCAATCACAGATGGCCTGAACCTTGACCGGGTCCATTTCAATAACAGATGGGGACAAAATGAATCCCAGAAATGAGATCTTCTGTACGCCAAAAAGACACTTTGATCCCTTCACATACAGAGCATTCTCTCTCAAAATCTGGAATACAGTTCGAACATGTTTCACATGAGAGTCCCAGTCATTAGAAAAAATCAAGATATCATCCAAATAAACAATCAGAAACTTGTCCACAAAATCCCTGAAAATGTCATTCATGAAGGACTGGAAGACGGAAGGAGCATTAGTGAGCCCAAAGGGCATCACAAGGTACTCAAAATGCCCTTCAGGGGTGTTAAATGCCGTCTTCCATTCATCCCCGTGCTTAATGCGAATAAGGTTATACGCCCCCCTGAGGTCAAGCTTGGTAAACCAAGTAGCGTTTTTCACCCTGGAAAACAGGTCAGAAATCAAGGGTAACGGGTATTGATATTTCACAGTAATATTGTTCAAGAGACGATAATCAATACACGGCCTTAATGAACCATCTTTTTTGGCCACAAAGAAAAAACCGGCACCTAAGGGTGAAGAGGATGGTCTGATATGACCCTTCTCCAATGATTCCTTGTATAAGACCGCATAGCGTCATGTTCAGGTACAGACAAGTTAAAAAGGCGACCTTTAGGGAATTTACTACCTGGCACTAATTCAATAGCGCAGTCATAGCTCCTATGGGGAGGTAAATATGCAGATTTACTTTCGCTAAACACATCAGAAAAATCAAACAAAAAGTCAGGAACATCCTGAGCCTGGGGGGAGGCAGAAAAAACAGGAGTGTTGGTATTAACACATTGGCAGCCCCAACTGGTTACAGACACAGATTTCCAATCCAAAACAGGATTATGAGACTGTAACCAAGGGAAACCCAGCACGATAATGTCATGCAGATTATATAGAACCAAAAATTTGCAGCACTCCTGGTGATCAGGTTCAACCCTCATTATCACCTGAGTAGAAAACTGGGGTTTATTCTCAGCCAAAGGGGTAGAATCGATCCCCAGTAAAGGAATAGACTTCTGTAGGGGTATCAAGGGAAACCCACAACGTTTAGCAAAATCATAATCCATCAGGTTAATAGCTGCTCCAGAATCAACGAAAGCCTGAGCAGAAAATGAGGACAGAGAGCATATCAGAGTGACAGTTAATAAAAACTTAGTCTGAACACTACCCAAGACAACTGAGCGTGCAAAATGTCTTCCCCGCTTAGGGCAGACTGAAATAGCATGAGAGGCATCACCACAGTAGAAACATAACCCATTGCGCTTTCGAAACTCATGACGCTGTGCCCCAGACACCACTCTATCACACTGCATGGGCTCAGAAGCTGGCTCACAAGGCAACACCACTCCACGCATACTTCTCCGCTCACGCAAACGTCTGTCAATTTGAATCGCTAATGACATAGAATCATTGAGACCAGAGGGGACAGGGAATCCCACCATAACATCCTTTACATTATCCGACAGACCCTTCCGGAAAAGGGCCGCCAAAGCGTCGTCATTCCATTTGGTCAGGACTGCCCACCTACGGAATCTCTGACAGTACAACTCAGCGTCATCAAGCCCCTGATTTAATGCCAACAAGGCTTTTTCAGCTTGATCAGTGACATTAGGCTCATCGTACAATAACCCCAAAGCCTGAAAAAATGCATCAACATCACTCAAAACAGGATCCCCAGGTATCAGGGAAAAAGCGCAATCCTGAGGATCGCCGCGCAGGAGAGAGATGATAATTTGAACCTGCTGCACTGCGTTTCCTGAGGACTTAGATTTTAAGGCAAGAAACAATTTACAATTATTTTTGAAATTCTGAAACTTAGCTCGATCCCCTAAAAACAAATCTGGCATGGGGATCCTAGGTTCCACAACAGGCAACCTAGCAAGATATGCAGCAATACTATGAACCTCAGTGGCAAGCTGATCCACACGGCCAGACAACTGTGCAAACTCCATTGGGAGAAAAGATCCTCCCCAGCACCCAGAGATACAGAGGGAGAAAAAAAAAAAAATGCAACAAACAGAAAAATATCTCTGACAACTTTTCTTCCTTCAAAATATTTTTTCCCTTCTGTGAGTACCATACAATTTTTATGGCCGGTGATACTGTTATGTTACGGTAGCTGAGGAGTGCAGGTAAAAAAGGAAATACACCAGAGCAGTTGGAATCTATGAGATTGCAGTACCCTGACTAACCACCACAACTAGAGGCAGCCGTGGAGCGTTCCTACGTTGGTCCTAGACGCCTCGTCACAGCCTGAGAAACTAACTACACCTAAAGATAGAAATAGGAAAGCTATCTGCCCCGGAGCAGAACCCCAAAGATAATAGAAAGCCCCCAAACATGTAATGGCGGTTAGACAAGAGGAAATACTGACACAGAAAGAAAATAGAATGAGCAAATGCTGGGGCCCAAACTATCTAAATAGAAAAGGACAGGAAGGGTACTTACTGCAATCTCAGAAAACCCTGAAAAAACACCAACTCTACTAATTTCAAAATCACCTGAGATCACACGACCTCTACCACCTAAATTAGTTCTCTGGTGTAAAAAAATCAAAACAGCAGCCACTGAAAAAAAACTGGAAAAAGCAAAAGTACAAAACACAGTGGCTGGACTAAACTGAGAGGGCAGAGGCCCCCGGAGGGGACCCTGAAGGCCCCCACAGAAGTGCAGGACAAAATGCAAAAATATAGCAAAAACACAAAATAAGAAATTGTCTTATCTGATAGCAGGAGATGCAGACACGACACAGCAGGCTACAAGGGAAACTGGAAAGAAGGATTCAGACCAGAACAATTGATCACCGGCAACCCTGATGGGAAAATGACTCCCTTATATAAGACCAATCAGTAACACCTGATTCCCAGTCCTCACAATCCTCACTTGTACCGCTTGTAACCACCAGAGGGAGCCTCTGCTCAGAACTCATCTCAAACCCATTCACAACAGGCTACAAGGGAAACTGGAATAAAGGATTCAGACCAGAACAATTGATCACCGGCAACCCTGATGGGAAGGTGACTCCCTTATATAAGACCAGTCAGTAACACCTGATTCCCAGTCCTCACAATCTTCACTGGACAGACTAGCACCGCTTGTAACCACCAGAGGGAGCCTCTGCTCAGAACTCATCTCAAACCCATTCACAACAGTACCCCCCCTTGAGGAGGGTCACCGAACCCTCATTTGAGCAACCAGGTCGGTCAGGATGAGTTCTATGATACGCACGGATAAGTCTCCTAGCATGGATGTCCGAAGCAAACACCCAAGAATTGTCCTCCTGACCATAACCTCTCCATTTAACCAAATACTGGAGTTTCCGTCTAGAAAAACGAGAATCTAATATTTTCTCAACCACATACTCCAGATTGCCCTCAACCAAAACAGGGTCAGGAGGCACAGCAGCAGGAACCACTGGCTCAACAAACCTCTTCAACAAGGACTTGTGGAACACGTTATGGATCTTAAATGTCCCTGGAAGAAGCAAACGAAAAGAAACAGGATTAATAATCTCCATGATCTTATAAGGTCCAATGAACCTAGGCTTAAATTTAGGAGATGCTACTCTCATAGGAATATTCTTTGAGGACAACCAGACCAAGTCCCCCACTTTAAACCGAGGACCATCAGTCCTATGCCGGTTAGCAAACCGCTGGGCCCTCTCCTGAGAGAGGGACAACCTCTCCACTACCTGGTCCCAAATCAGCTGCATACGCTCCACAACAGAGTCAACACCCGGACAGACAGAAGCCTCCGTCTGTCCTGAAGAAAATCGAGGGTGAAATCCAGAATTACAGAAAAACGGAGACATCAAAGTAGCAGAGCTAGCCCTATTATTAAGAGCAAACTCAGCCAAAGGCAAAAAAGAGACCCAGTCATCCTGATCAGCAGACACAAAGCATCTTAGATAAGTCTCCAATGTCTGGTTTGTTCTCTCAGTTTGACCATTGGTCTGAGGATGAAATGCCGAGGAGAAAGACAATTGAACACCCAGTTTAGAACAAAAAGTCCTCCAAAATCTGGAAACAAACTGGACTCCTCTGTCAGACACAATGTTCTCAGGAATGCCGTGTAAACGAACCACGTGCTGAAGGAACAACGGCACCAATTCAGAGGAGGAAGGCAACTTAGGTAATGGCACAAGATGTATCATCTTGGAAAACCTATCACAAATTACCCAGATGGTGGTCATTCTCTGAGAAACAGGAAGATCGGAAATGAAATCCATAGAGATATGGGTCCATGGTCTCTTGGGCACAGGCAATGGCATCAATAAACCACTAGAGCGAGAGCAAGGCTTGGAGCGAGAGCAAGTCCCGCAGGACTGCACAAATTCCCTGACATCACGAGACAAGGTAGGCCACCAAAAGGACCGACTAACCAAGTCTCTGGTACCAAAAATTCCGGGATGCCCAGCCAACGCGGAACAATGAATCTCAGACATCACACTCTTTTTCCACTGGTCCGGGACAAACAATTTTCCAACAGGGCAGCACTCGGGCCTATCCTCCTGACACCCCTCCAGAGCAAGTCTCAAATTGGGCGAGATGGCGGAAAGAACTACACCCTCTTTAAAAATAACAGAAGGATCAGATAACTCAGGAGAGTCCGCAAGGAAACTCCTCGAGAGGGCATCCGCCTTAACATTCTTAGTGCCAGGAAGAAAGGAAACCACAAAATTAAAACGTGTGAAAAACAAGGCCCACCTGGCCTGTCTAGGATTGAGTCGCTTGGCAGATTCCAGATAGACCAGATTCTTATGGTCCGTAAGGACCACCACCTGATGTTTGGCTCCCTCCAGCCAATGTCTCCACTCTTCAAAAGCCCACTTCATGGCCAATAACTCCCGATTACCCACGTCATAATTACGTTCAGTAGGAGAAAATTTTCGAGAGAAAAAGGCACAAGGGTTACTTTTAGTGGTTGCTGGATCTTTTTGGGACAAAACGGCACCTGCCCCAATTTCAGAGGCATCAACCTCCACCTGAAATGGCAGAGAAACATCAGGCTGCCGTAGAACAGGAGCAGAAGTGAATCTCTGCTTAAGTTCCTGAAATGCAGAGACTGCCTCAGGAGGCCAATTCACCACATCAGAACCCTTTCTGGTCAAATCAGTTAATGGTTTAACAATAACCGAGAAATTACCAATAAATTTACGATAAAAATTGGCAAAACCCAAAAATCTCTGAAGAGCCTTTAATGAAGTAGGTTGGACCCAATCACAGATGGCCTGAACCTTGACCATTTCAATAACAGATGGGGATAAAATGAATCCCAGAAATGAGATCCTCTGTACGCCAAAAAGACACTTTGATCCCTTCACATACAGAGCATTCTCTCTCAAAATCTGGAATACAGTTCGAATATGTTTCACATGAGAGTCCCAGTCATTGGAAAAAATCAAGATATCATCCAAATAAACAATCAGAAATTTGTCCACAAAATCCCTGAAAATGTCATTCATGAAGGACTGGAAGACGGAAGGAGCATTAGTGAGCCCAAAGGGCATCACCAGGTACTCAAAATGCCCTTCAGGGGTATTGAATGCCGTCTTCCATTCATCCCCGTGCTTAATGCGAATAAGGTTATACGCCCCCCTGAGGTCAAGCTTGGTAAAACAAGTAGCGTTTTTCACCCTGGAAAACAGGTCAGAAATCAAGGGTAACGGGTATTGATATTTCACAGTAATATTGTTCAAGAGACGATAATCAATACACGGCCTTAATGAACCATCCTTTTTGGCCACAAAGAAAAAACCGGCACCTAAGGGTGAAGAGGATGGTCTGATATGACCCTTCTCCAATGATTCCTTGATATAAGACCGCATAGCGTCATGTTCAGGTACAGACAATTTATAAAAGGCGACCTTTAGGGAATTTACTACCCGGCACTAATTCAATAGCGCAGTCATAGCTCCTATGGGGAGGCAAGGATGCAGATTTACTTTCGCTAAACACATCAGAAAAATCAATCAAAAAGTCAGGAACATCCTGAGCCTGGGGGGAGGCAGAAAAAACAGGAGTGTTGGTATTAACACATTGGCAGCCCCAACTGGTTACAGACACAGATTTCCAATCCAAAACAGGATTATGAGACTGTAACCAAGGAAAACCCAGCACGATAATGTCATGCAGATTATACAGAACCAAAAATTTGCAGCACTCCTGGTGATCAGGTTCAACCCTCATTATCACCTGAGTAGAAAACTGGGGTTTATTCTCAGCCAAAGGGGTAGAATCGATCCCCAGTAGGGGAATAGACTTCTGTAGGGGTATCAAGGGAAATCCACAACGTTTAGCAAAATCATAATCCATCAGGTTAATAGCTGCTCCAGAATGTAGCGTCGGCGTCCCTGCCCTCTGCCAGGCAGGGACGCTGTTCCCCTGCGACAGCATCCTCTGCCAGGCAGGGACGTCGCCCCCCTTACCCGCGCTCAGCGTCCTCCTTCCGCCCTGCTGGGGCCGCGCGCTCCTTCCCTGCTACTGGACTTAGGGCGCGCGCCCGCGCGTTCCCCCGCTCTTAAGGGGGCCGCGCGCATCTTTCAAAAAGGTCCCCGGCCAATGCCGGAGGACTCCACCCTATATAAAGTACTTCCTCCTTAATGGAGGTGCCTGAGCAATGTTGTTATTGCACTGTTCACTACTCTGCTTTAGCCCTCAGGGTCCGTTACCAGTTACCTGCCTGTTTCCTGCCAGTTTGCTTTCTGCTACCTGCCCACAAGCCTGCCTGGAGGTTTGGCCGTCACATGCGGTGACCATCGGCAATTCCAGAGAACCTCGCCTGCTCACTTGGAGGCGCTCATCTGCCATCTGCCTGCAAGTCTACCTGGAGGTTCGGCCATCACCTGCGGTGTCCATCGGCTATTCCAGAGACTTTCGTCTGCTCACTTGGGAGCGCTCATCCGCCATCTGCCTGCAAGCCTACCTGGAGGTTCGGCCATCACCTGCGGTGTCCATTGGCTATTCCAGAGACTCTCGCCTGCTCACTTGGGGGCGTTCATCTGTCATCTGCCTGCTAGCCTACCGGGAGGATCCACCATCTCAGGTCGTATATACCTGTCCATTCAGAGACTGCCCCGGCCCCTTGCCTGCCTGTTTATCCAGAGACTGCCCCGGTCACTTGCCGTGACTACCCGCCTGTTTATCCAGAGACTGCCCCGGCCCCTTGCCTGCCTGTTTATCCAGAGACTGCCCCGGCCCCTTGCCTGCCTGTTTATCCAGAGACTGCCCCGGTCACTTGCCGTGACTACCCGCCTGTCTACCCAGAGACTGTCCCGGTCACTTGCTGTGACTACCTGCCTGTCTACCCAGAGACTGCCCCGGTCACTTGCCGTGACTACCCGCCTGTCTATCCAGAGACTGCCCGGTCACTTGCCGTGACTTCCCACCTGTCTGTCCAAAGACTGCCCCCGTCACTTGCAGTGACTTCCTGTTCGTCTCCCCGGGCGCCACCCGCTCCTTTACAAGGAAAGCCTCCTTGTATAATAAAGCTCAGTGGTTCCGCCTCCCAGACCCGTTACAGTTTGCTCGGGCCATGGAACCCGGTGGCACCCAAACTCCCTCGCTCTCTGACCTGTGTCATGAACTGTCTCGTCAGAGGTCTCAACAGGAGTCCATCCTGGGTCACCTGCGGAATGTTAATTCCCGCCTGGACACCCTGACTACTTCACCAGCAACCACCGCGGGCGCCATGACTCGCAATCCGGCAGTTCCGCTGCTTACCAATTCCGTGGTTTCCGTTCCTGGACCTCGACTTTCAGCTCCTCCTTGGTTTGGAGGCGACCCTGCTCTGGCTCGGGGTTTCATTAACCAGTGCACCCTGCATTTTGAACTCCTGGCACACCAGTTTAACTCCGACCGGGCCAAAATTGCCTTCATCATGTCCCATCTCACCGGAGAGGCCCTGGCCTGGCTAAATCCTCTTTGGGAGAGAGAGGACCCTCTGGTGTCTGACCTGTCTGCTTTTCTCTCAGCCTTCCGGAAGGTATTCGACGAACCCGGACGGAAGACCTCCTCTGCATCTTCTCTGCTGCGTCTCCGTCAGGGAAGTCTCACCGTGGGTCAATATGCCATACGGTTCCGTACCCTTGCCTCGGAGCTAGCTTGGGATAATGACGCTCTGATATCTGTCTTCTGGGAGGGTCTGTCCGGCCGTATTAAAGATGAACTTGCCGGTCGGGACATTCCAACCTCTCTCGATGACCTAATAACTCTTGCCAATCGAATTGATCTGCGGTTCCAGGAGCGCGCTAAAGAGGTCACCCGTGAGAGAAGGTTTCCTCGTCTAGCTCCTTCTTTTCAGAGACCTGTAACTCCTTCCGTTTCTCCTCAGGTACACTCTTCTGAGCCTATGCAAGTCGACCAAACCAAGATGGTCAAAGCCCGTCAGGACTTACGCCGTACCGAGGGGAGTTGCTTCTACTGTGGCAGTAAGGAGCACTGGATCCGTACCTGCCCAGAGAGGTCGGGAAACGCCTGTGTCTAGGTTCGCTCGGAGAGGTCCACCTAGACAAAAATAAATCCTCTTCATCTCTGCTGTTGTCAGTCTCAATTCTCCTCGGTGAGAACCGTTATTTCGAACTAGCCCAACTTGATTCTGGAGCAGCCGGGAATCTTGTTTCACAGGCTCTAGTAGAAAAATATCGCATTCCTACCAAACCTCTGGTTGAACCAGTATCTGTTGCTGCTGTGGATGGGGGTCTCCTACCACGTCCCATCCAACTTATCACTGAAGCCATAACCCTGCAGGTGGGAATGTTGCATTCTGAGAGCATCTCGTTTCATGTTCTGCCTGGACTCTCGCACGCTTTCTTACTAGGTCTGCCTTGGCTCCAAAAGCATGCACCCGTGCTCGACTGGCAGACTGGAGAGATCCTTCGCTGGGGACAGGACTGTCATAAAACTTGTTTGGTTCCTGTTCATCCCGTCCGTCCTTCTCCTACACCAACTAATCTACCAGGGCTCCCGATTCCATATTGGTCTTTCGCTGATGTCTTTAATAAAAAGGAAGCAGAGACATTACCCCCTCACAGACCGTATGATTGCCCGATCGACCTGCTACCCGGTACTACGCCTCCCCGTGGGCGTATTTACCCATTGTCCGCTGCTGAGACCAGGTCGATGTCCGAATATATCGAGGAGAATTTGGCTAAGGGATTCATCCGGAAATCCACCTCCCCAGCGGGAGCAGGTTTCTTCTTCGTAAAAAAGAAAGACGGCTCTCTCCGTCCCTGTATTGACTACAGAGGCCTAAATTTGATCACGGTGAAGAATAAGTACCCTCTTCCGCTCATTCCAGAATTGTTTGATCGTCTGAGGGGGGCTAGAATCTTCACCAAACTGGATCTTCGTGGGGCATATAACCTGGTCCGTATCCGTCGGGGAGATGAATGGAAGACGGCATTCAATACCCGGGACGGCCACTATGAGTATTTGGTTATGCCCTTTGGTCTCTGTAATGCTCCAGCAGTCTTTCAGGAGTTGGTCAATGACATCTTCCGGGACCTTCTCTACTCCTGCGTTGTGGTGTACCTAGACGACATCTTGGTCTTCTCTCCGGATCTCCAGTCTCACCGGAGGGATGTTCGTCAGGTTCTGCTCAGGCTCAGGCAGAATCACCTCTTCGCCAAATATGAGAAGTGCATCTTTGAGCAGACCTCGCTTCCGTTTTTGGGCTACATCATTTCTCAGACAGGCCTACGAATGGATCCGGAGAAACTGTCTGCCATCGAGAAATGGCCCCGACCGGAGGGGTTGAAGGCCATTCAGCGGTTCCTGGGATTCGCCAATTATTACCGTCTTTTCATACCGCACTTCTCTTCCCGGACTGCTCCAATCTCCGCGCTCACCCGCAAGGATGCTAATCCCAAACAGTGGACGCCCGAAGCAGAGGAGGCCTTTCTTTCTTTAAAACAGGCCTTCTCTTCCGCTCCAGTGCTGCATCGCCCGGACGGCAACAAGCAGTTCTTCCTGGAGGTGGACGCTTCCTCTTCTGGAGCCGGAGCGGTACTTACTCAAAAATCTTCATCCGGGAGGATGGTATCTTGTGGCTTCTTCTCCAAACTCTTCTCCTCTTCTGAGCGCAATTACTCCATAGGAGACCGAGAGTTATTGGCCATCAAGCTGGCATTGGAGGAGTGGCGTTACCTACTCGAGGGGGCTCTTCATCCGGTAATCATTTACACTGACCACAAAAATCTGGCTTACCTCCAGCATGCCCAGAGACTTAACCCTCGCCAAGCCCGGTGGTCCTTGTTTTTTGCCCGCTTTGATTTTCTCTTACATTTTCGCCCGGCCGACAAGAACATCAAGGCGGACGCCTTGTCCCGGTCCTTCCTGGTGTCGGATCTCAAGGAGGAACCTAAACATATCATCGATCCCGCCAGAGTGATGCGGGTGGCTCCCGTGAGTCTAAATCGTCTTCCTCCTGGCAAGACGTTCGTATCAGTAACCGATCGGGAGAGAATCCTACACTGGGGTCATTCGTCTAAACTAGCTGGCCACGCTGGTCAGAAAAAGACCCTCCAGCTCATTACTCGGCATTACTGGTGGCCTACCCTGCACAAGGACGTAATAGATTTTGTTTCTGCCTGTGTCTCCTGTGCCCGCAACAAAGTTCCGAGACACCTGCCTGCCGGCCGTCTTCTTCCGCTTCCTGTACCCGCTGCTCCCTGGCAGCATATAGCCATGGACTTCATAACAGATCTGCCCGTCTCTGCCGGTTGTACGGTCATTTGGGTGGTCGTTGACCGATTTTCCAAGATGGCTCACTTCATTCCCCTGCCAGGGCTTCCGTCTGCACCCGAGTTGGCTAAAGACTTTATCCGCCACATCTTCCGTCTTCATGGTCTGCCTCGTCACATTGTGTCGGATCGTGGGGTACAGTTCACCTCACGTTTCTGGAGAGCCACTTGTAAGTTGCTAGACGTCACCTTGGATTTCTCCTCCGCTTACCACCCGCAGTCCAATGGACAAGTCGAGCGAATCAATCAGAATCTGACCAGTTATCTCCGGCACTTCGTTAATGCCCACCATTCTGACTGGGTGGATCTCCTGCCTTGGGCCGAATTCTCTTACAACAATCACGAGAGCGAATCTTCCTCCAAATCTCCGTTTAGAATCATAGAATCATAGAATCATAGAATGGTAGAGTTGGAAGGGACCTCCTGGGCCTTCTGGTCCAACCCCCTGCTCAAAGCAGGATTCTCTAAATCATCCCAGACAGATGTCTATCCAGCCTCTGTTTGAAGACTTCCATTGAAGGAGAACTCACCACCTCTTGTGGCAGCCTGTTCCACTCATTGATCACCCTAACTGTCAAAAAGTTTTTTCTAATATCTAATCTGTGTCTCCTCCCATTCAGTTTCATCCCATTGCTTCTAGTCTTTCCTTGTGCAAATGAGAATAAAGATGATCCTTCTACAATGTGACAGCCCTTGAGATATTTGTAGACAGCTATTAAGTCTCCTCTCAGTCTTCTTTTTTGCAAGCTAAACATTCCCAAATCCTGCAACCGTTCCTCATAGGACATGGTTTGCAGACCGGTCACCATTCTGGTGGCTCTTCTCTGAACTTGCTCCAGTTTGTTGATGTCTTTTTTAAAATGTGGTGCCCAAAACTGGACACAGTATTCCAGATGAGGTCTGACCAAAGAGGAGTAGAGGGCAATAATGACCTCACGTGATCTAGACTGTATGCTTCTGTTGATACATCCTAGAATTGCATTTGCCTTTTTTGCTGCTGCATCACACTGTTGACTCATGTTAAGTCTGTGATCAATTAGTATACCCAAGTCTTTTTCACATGTGCTGTTACTTAGCCCTATTCCTCCCATTTTGTATATGCTTTTTTCATTTTTATTGCCCACATGTAGTACTTTGCATTTTTCCCTGTTAAAATCCATTCTGTTAGTTGCTGCCCACCTCTCCAGTTTATGTATATCTTTTTGAATCCTCTCTCTCTCTTCTCTAGTATTAGCTACCCCTCCTAGCTTTGTGTCATCAGCAAATTTGATCAGTTTACCCTCAATTCCTTCATCTAAATCATTGATAAAGATGTTGAACAATACAGGGCCCAAAACAGAGCCTTGTGGTACCCACTTGAGACATTCTTCCAACTGGATGTGCAGCCATTTACAACCACTCTTTGGGTCCGATCACTAAGCCAGTTATGAATCCACCTAACAGTTGCCTTGTCCATTCCATACTTAGTCATTTTTTCAATAAGGATTGTGTGAGATACTTTGTCAAATGCTTTGCTGAAGTCAAGATATACTATATCTACAGCATTTCCCTGATCCACCCAGTCAGTGATTCTGTCATAGAAGGAAATTAAGTTAGTCTGACATGACTTATTAGTTACAAACCCATGCTGACTCTGTTTAATCACTTCATTCTTATCCAGGTACTTGCATACATGTTCTTTAATAATTTGTTCAAAGATCTTTCCTGGTATAGAAGTCAGACTCACCGGCCTGTAGTTCCCTGGGTCCACCTTCTTCCCCTTTTTGAAGATAGGAACAACATTTGCTCTTCTCCAGTCTTCTGGGACTTCTCCTGTTCTCCAAGAATTTTCAAAGATTATGGACAGTGGTTCAAGAATTTCTTCTGCTATCTCCTTCAGTACTCTGGGGTGTAATTCATCTGGACCTGGAGACTTGAATTCATTTATGTTGGCTAAGTGTTTCCGCACTGTCTTTCTGTTTATAGATATCCTGGATTCTTCTATTCCTTTAATAGGACAGTGAAGATCAGTTGATGTTACATTTCCTTTCTGAGAGAAAACAGATGTAAAATAGGAATTTAAAAGTTCAGCCTTCTCAACATCCTGACTTACCATTTCATCATTTTCATCCTGTAAAAATCCTATAGCATCTTTGACTTTTCTTTTACTTTTGACGTATCCCCAAAATCCTTTTTTGTTGCTTTTGACGTCACTTGCAAGCCTTAATTCATTGTCAGCTTTAGATAATCTGATTTGTGCCCTGCAGGTTCTGCAGACGGCATTATATTCTTCTTTAGATATGCCTCCCTCTTTCCATTTGATAAACATTTCTTTCTTCCTTTTTAACATGTGTTTAAGTTCTATGTTCATCCATCCTGGTTTCCTTAAATGCTTCCCATTCTTCCCTCTTTTCGGAATTGTTAACGATTGTGCTTTGAGAATCTCATTTTTCAAGATTTTCCATCCTTCCTGGACATTTTTGTCCTTAAGGATATCCAGCCATTGGATCCCTCCAATTCTCTTTCTGAGTTCCTTAAAATCTGCCTTTCTGAAATCTAACCTTGACGTCTGAGTCTTCACAGGTCTTCCTCCTCTTGTTATCCAAAATTCTAAAATAGCATGGTCACTACCTCCTAGAGTCCCAGCCACTCTTACCTCCTCCACCATTTCCTCCCTGTTTATGAGGATTAGATCCAAGGTAGCAGATCCCCTTGTTTTCTCCATTACCTTTTGGAAGATAAAGTTGTCAGCAAGAGAGGATAAGAATTTCCTGGACCTGTTAGTTTTGCCTGAGAGAGATTCCCAACAAATGTCTGGATAGTTGAAATCTCCCATGACCACTAGGTCATATTTTTTGGAGAACTTGGCCATTTGATGCATAAAGAGTTCATCCATATCTTCAGCTTGCACAGGCGGCCTGTAGTAAATGCCTACAATGGTGTCCTTTCCATTGTTCTGTCCTTGTATTCTTACCCAAACAGTTTCCACAGAACTCCCAGTCTCTGAAGCGTCAATCTCTATGCAGATATACGATTTTCTAACATACAATGCAACACCTCCTCCTCGTTTATCAAGTCTGTTTCTTGCAAATAAGTTGTATCCTTCTAGCCTTGTATTCCAATATGTGTATCGTCCCACCAAGTCTCAGTGATTCCAATGACATCATATTTCTTCTCCTGCATTAGTAGCTCCAGTTCTCCTTGTTTGTTGCCCATGCTTTGTGCATTCGTATAGAAACACTTTAGTTTGTGATTGGTTTCTCTTCCTTCAATATTTTTATTATGTAAATTTTTTTGTCTTTGTTCTTCCCCTTCTCTTCTAATAGCAGAAATCTCAATAGTATTTGTCAAATGTATGGCTTTTGCTGGCGTTTTGCTTCCCTTCCCACATTGTTCTAGTTTAAAGCTCTCCTGATGAGTGTAGCAAGGCGACTTCCAAATACATGTTTTCCAGTCTTCGTAAGGTGCACCCCATCTCTAGCAAGTAGTCCATCGTATAGGTAATTCACTCCGTGATCCAGAAATCCAAATCCTTGCTGACGGCACCATCGACGTAGCCAGTTGTTCACCTGCAGAATCTTATTCCACCTCCTTGTTCCATGGACATCCACTGGGAGGATGGAAGAGAAGACCACCTGCGCTCCCAGTTCTTTCACTTTCTTACCTAAGTTTTCAAAGTCACTGCAGATGGTTTCCAGGTCGTTTCTAGCGGTGTCATTTGTCCCCACATGTATTAGCAGGAATGGGTAGTCATCTTTAGGTCTGAAGAGTCCTGATATCCTGTCAGACACATCTTTAATTTTTGCACCTGGAAGACAGCACATTTCTCTTGAGGTTATATCCGGTCTGCAGATAGCGCCTCTGTTCCTCTCAACAGGGAATCGCCCATGACAACAACTCTCCGTTTCTTCTCACAACAGTTTTCTTTCTCCATTCAGGAGGACTCTGAGGGCGTACAAGGTTGTTTGTGGGCAAAGTCTTATCCTGATGTATTTCTTCATCGTTCTCATGTGTAAGAGCCTGGTACTGGTTCCTGAGCAGTATGGGTGCTGACTGCCTCCTGATCCTCCTGCTTCTCTGGGTCACATGCTTCCATTCCTCTGTTTCTTCAGTTGCACTTCGAATTTCTTCTCTTTCTGTACCATGAAGAGATAATTCTGCTCTGTCTAAGAACTCTTCACCTTCCTTAATGGTCTTCAATGTAGATAACCTCTCTTCCAGATTTTGCAACTTTTCCTCCAACAGGGACACAAGCTTGCATTTCTGGCATGTGAAGTTTGGCTTTTCCACTGGTAAGTCTATGAACATGTAGCAAGAAATGCAGCTCACCACATGGCTCCTAGCCACTTCCATGTTCTTATTGTTCAAGAGATAATCAAGCGGTGAAATATAAGCCAAAACTCGCGCGCCTAGCGACGCGCGGTTTACTGATGTCCTCCTTTCAGCTGCAACAGCCAAAATCCAGTGTTCCTTGAGCTCGCGGAGACTCTTCACTTATCCCAGAAGGCACTGGGAATATGCAAATTATCTCCTCGGGACTCCTCCCCTGGTTTACTGATGTCCTCCTTTCAGCTGCAACAGCCAAAATCCAGTGTTCCTTGAGCTCGCGGAGACTCTTCACTTATCCCAGAAGGCACTGGGAATATGCAAATTATCTCCTCGGACTCCTCCCCTGGTTTACTGATGTCCTCCTTTCAGCTGCAACAGCCAAAATCCAGTGTTCCTTGAGCTCGCGGAGACTCTTCACTTATCCCAGAAGGCACTGGGAATATGCAAATTATCTCCTCAGGACTCCTCCCCTGGTTTACTGATGTCCTCCTTTCAGCTGCAACAGCCAAAATCCAGTGTTCCTTGAGCTCGCGGAGACTCTTCATATCCGAAGGCACTGGAATATGCAAATTATCTCCTCAGGACTCCTCCCTGTTACTGATGTCCTCTTCAGCTGCAACAGCCAAAATCCGTGTTCTGAGCTCGCGGAGATCTCACTTATCCCAGAAGCACTGGATATGCAAATTATCTCCTCGGGACTCCTCCCCTGGTTTACTGATGTCCTCCTTTCAGCTGCAACAGCCAAAATCCAGTGTTCCTTGAGCTCGCGGAGACTCTTCACTTATCCCAGAAGGCACTGGGAATATGCAAATTATCTCCTCGGGACTCCTCCCCTGGTTTTTTGTAGTCTTCGGTCAACACCCCCGGATCCCTGTTCCTGTCTCCATCTCTGTGGACAATCCAGCTGCGGAATCTCTGGTTAACTAATTTTCCTCCATATGGGAGAGTACCCGGTCCGCACTCATTCTGTCATCCGAGCGCATGAAGAAACATGCTGACAAAAGACGTTTGGATCCTCCTCAATTCCGTCCTGGGGATAAGGTCTGGCTTTCGTGCAAGTATGTCCGGCTCAAGATTCCTTCCTACAAGTTAGGTCCTCGGTTCATCGGTCCTTTTGAGATCATCAGTCACATCAACCCGGTGTCCTATAAATTGAAACTCCCGGCCAATTTGCGGATTCCTAACTCCTTCCATGTATCTCTCCTCAAACCGGTGGTACTTAACTCTTTTGTCAAGTCTACAGGTACACCTCCTGCTCCAGTGTCTGCTGAAGACGAATTTGAGGTTGAGAACATTCTGGCCACAAAAAGGGTAGGAAGAAAGACCTACTTTCTGGTGGATTGGAAGGGGTTTGGTCCTGAGGAGAGAACGTAGGAGCCTCGGGAGAACATCCATGCCCCTCTCATCCTAGCTAAATTTCTTTCTGGCCTAAAAAGGGGGGGCCTAAGGGGGGTTACTGTAGCGTCGGCATCCCTGCCCACTGCCAGGCAGGGACGCTGTTCCCCTGCGACAGCGTCCTCTGCCAGGCAGGGACGTCGCCCCCTTACCCGCGCTCAGCGTCCTCCTTCCGCCCTGCTGGGGCCGCGCGCCTATCCTCAGCCCGGCAGCAGCTGGACTCTAGGGGCGAGTCCCCGCGGCAGGCCGTCGCACAGCGTCCCTGCCCATAGGGCCGACGCTCTTAAAGGGGCCGCGCGCATCTTTCAAAAAGGTCCCCGGCCAATGCCGGAGGACTCCACCCTATATAAAGTACTTCCTCCTTAATGGAGGTGCCTGAGCAATGTTGTTATTGCACTGTTCACTACTCTGCTTTAGCCCTCAGGGTCCGTTACCAGTTACCTGCCTGTTTCCTGCCAGTTTGCTTTCTGCTACCTGCCCGCAAGCCTGCCTGGAGGTTTGGCCGTCACATGCGGTGACCATCGGCAATTCCAGAGAACCTCGCCTGCTCACTTGGAGGCGCTCATCTGCCATCTGCCTGCAAGTCTACCTGGAGGTTCGGCCATCACCTGCGGTGTCCATCGGCTATTCCAGAGACTTTCGTCTGCTCACTTGGGAGCGCTCATCCGCCATCTGCCTGCAAGCCTACCTGGAGGTTCGGCCATCACCTGTGGTGTCCATTGGCTATTCCAGAGACTCTCGCCTGCTCACTTGGGGGCGTTCATCTGTCATCTGCCTGCTAGCCTACCGGGAGGCTCCACCATCTCAGGTCGTATATACCTGTCCATTCAGAGACTGCCCCGGCCCCTTGCCTGCCTGTTTATCCAGAGACTGCCCCGGTCACTTGCCGTGACTACCCGCCTGTTTATCCAGAGACTGCCCCGGCCCTTGCCTGCCTGTTTATCCAGAGACTGCCCCGGCCCCTTGCCTGCCTGTCTACCCAGAGACTGTCCCGGTCACTTGCTGTGACTACCTGCCTGTCTACCCAGAGACTGCCCCGGTCACTTGCCGTGACTACCCGCCTGTCTATCCAGAGACTGCCCCGGTCACTTGCCGTGACTTCCCACCTGTCTGTCCAAAGACTGCCCCCGTCACTTGCAGTGACTTCCTGTTCGTCTCCCCGGGCGCCACCCGCTCCTTTACAAGGAAAGCCTCCTTGTATAATAAAGCTCAGTGGTTCCGCCTCCCAGACCCGTTACACAGAATCAACGAAAGCCTGAGCAGAAAATGAGGACAGAGAGCATATCAGAGTGACAGTTAATAAAAACTTAGTCTGAACACTACCCAAGACAACTGAGCGTGCAAAACGTCTTCCCCGCTTAGGGCAGACTGAAATAGCATGAGAGGCATCACCACAGTAGAAACATAACCCATTGCGCTTTCGAAACTCATGACGCTGTTCCCCAGACACCACTCTATCACACTGCATGGGTTCAGAAGCTGGTTCACAAGGCAACACCATTCCACGCATACTTCTCCGCTCACGCAAACGTCTGTCAATTTGAATCGCTAATGACATAGAATCATTGAGACCAGAGGGGACAGGGAATCCCACCATAACATCCTTTACATTATCTGACAGACCCTTCCGGAAAAGGGCTGCCAAAGCGTCGTCATTCCATTTGGTCAGGACTGCCCACCTACGGAATCTCTGACAGTATAACTCAGCGTCATCAAGCCCTGATTTAATGCCAACAAGGCTTTCTCAGCTTGATCAGTGACATTAGGCTCCTCGCACAATAACCCCAAGGCCTGAAAAAATGCATCAACATCACTCAAAACAGGATCCCCAGGTGTCAGGGAAAAAGCCCAATCCTGAGGATCGCCGCGCAGGAGAGAGATGATAATTTGAACCTGCTGCGCTGCGTTCCCTGAGGACTTAGATTTTAAGGCAAAAAATAATTTACAATTATTTTTGAAATTCTGAAACTTAGCTCGATCCCCTAAAAACAAATCTGGCATGGGAATCCTAGGTTCCACAACAGGCAACCCAGCAAGATAGATAGCAATACTCCGAACCTCAGTGGCAAGCTGATCCACACGGCCAGACAACTGTGCAAACTCCATTGAGAGAAAAGATCCTCCCCAGCACCCAGAGATACAGAGGGAAAAAAAAAATAAAAATGCAACAAACAGAAAAATATCTCTGACAACTCTGACAACCTTTTTTCTTTCACAATATTTTTCCCTTCTGTGAGTACCGTACAATTTTAAATTTTTGGGCCGGTGATACTGTTATGTTTCGGTAGCTGAGGAGTGCAGGTAAAAAAGGCAATACACCAGAGCAGTTGGAATCTATGAGATTGCAGTACCCTGACTAACCACCACAACTAGAGGCAGCCGTGGAGCGTTCCTACGTTGGTCCTAGACGCCTCGTCACAGCCTGAGAAACTAACTACACCTAAAGATAGAAAGAGGAAAGCTATCTGCCCCGGAGCAGATCCCCAAAGAACATAGAAAGCCCCCAAACATGTAATGGTGGTTAGACAAGAAGAAATACTGACACAGACAGAAAATAGTATGAGCAAACGTTGGGGCCCAAACTTCCTAAATAGAAAAGGATAGGAAGGGCACTTACTGCAATCCCAAAAAACCCTGAAAAGCACCAACTCTACTAATTTCAAAAACACCTGAGATCACACGACCTCTACCACCTAAATTAGTTCTCTGGTGTAACAAAATCAAAACAGCAGCCACTGAAAAAACTGGAAAAAGCAAAAGTACAAACATCAGTGGCTGAACTAAACTGAGAGGGCAAAAGCCCCCGGAGGGGACCCTGAAGGCCCCCACAGAAGTGCAGGACAAAATGCAAAAATCAAGCACAAAAACAAAAAGAAAAATGTCTTATCTGTTAGCAGGAGATGCAGACACGACACAGCAGGCTACAAAGGAAACAGGAATCAAGGATTGAGACCAGAACAATTGATCACTGGCAACCCTGATGGGAAGGCGACTCCCTTATATAAGACCAGTCAGTAACACCTGATTCCCAATCCTCACAATCTTCACTGGACAGTCCAGTAGCGCTTGTAACCACCAGAGGGAGCCTCTGCTCAGAACTCATTTCAAGCCTATTCACAACAGTGATGTATATGATGATAGCCGCTTCTTCTTCCAGTCTGCTGTCTCCAGTAGTGGCTTATTCTTCCCATCTGCCATCCTCAGTAGCAGCTTCTTCTTCCCATCTGCTGTCCTCAGTAGTGGCTTCTTCCCATCTGCCATCCTCATCGGTTGCTTCTTCTTCCCGTCTGCCGTCCTCAGTAGCAGCTTCTTCCCGTCTGCCGTCCTCAGTAGCAGTTTCTTCCCATCTGACATCCTCAGCGGTGGCTTCTTCTTCACGTCTGCCATCCTCAGTAGCAGCTTTTTCTTCCCGTCCGCCATCCTCAGTAGCGGCTTCTTCCCGTCTGCCTCCCGTGCGGTTTCCCTCACAGCTCCAGTCGATGCTTCTTCCCTTGCCATCCTCACGTTTCTCCGTCTCCATCCTCAGTCGTGGCTTCTTCTTCCCTCTGCCATCCTCAGCGGTGTTCTTCTCCCGTCTGCCATCCTCAGTAGGCTTCTTCTTCCGTCTGCCATCCTCATAGCAGGCTTCTTCTTCCCGTCTGCCCTCCTCAGTAGCAGTTCTCTCATCTGCCATCCTCAGTCATGATCTTCTTCCCGTCTGCCATCCTCGTAGCGGTTTCCCTCTCTGCCATCCTCAGCATGGCTTCGTCTTCCCGTCTGCCATCCTCTAGCGGTTTCTCCCGTCTGCCATCCTCAGCGTGGCTTCTCTCCCGTCTGCCATCCTCAGTAGCAGCTTCTTCCATCTGCGTCCTCAGTAGCACTCTTCCTCTGCGTTCATTGTCGCTCTTCCCGTCTGCCGTCCTCAGTAGCGCTTCTTCCCTCTGCCGTCCTCAGTAGCAGCTTCTTCCCATCTGCCGTCTCAGTAGCGGCTTCTTCCCGTCTGCCGTCCTCAATAGTGGCTTCTTCCTGTCTGCCGTCCTCAGTAGCGGCTTCTTCCCCTCTGCCGTCCTCAGTAGCAGTCTCCCGTCTGCCATCCTCAGTAGCAGCTTCTTTTTGTCTTCTGTCCTCAGTAGTGGCTTCTTCTTCCCGTATGCCATACTCAGTTGCGGCTTCTCATCTGCTGTCCTAAGTAGCGGCTTCTTCTTCCCGTTTGCCATACCCAGTAACGACTTCTCGTCTGCCATCCTAAGTAGCGGCTTCTTCTTCCCATCTGTTGGTACTCAGTAGCAACTTGTTGACGGCTGCCATACTCAGAAGCGGCTTCTTCCATTCTGCCTTCCTCAAGTAGAGCCTCCTTTTTTGTCTGCCATTCTCAGTAGCGGTTTCTTCTTCAAACAGCGGCTTCTTCTAATCAGCTGTCCTCAGTAGTGGCTACTTCTTCCAATCTGCCATCCTCAGTAGTGGCTTCTTCCCATCTGCTGTTCTCAGTAGCAGCTTCTTCCCATCTACCATCCTCAAGTAGCATCTCTTTCTCATTTGCCATCCTCAGTAGTGGCTTCTTCCTGTCTACCGTAACCAAGTAGCAGCTCCTTCTTGGCTGCCATCATCACTAGCGTCTTCTTCCCATTTGCCGTACTCAGTAGTGGCTTCTTCTCTTCTAATGTCCTCAGTAGCAGCTTCTTTTCATCTACCGTTCTCAGTAGCAGCTTCTTCTCATCTGCTGTCTTCAGTAGTGGCTTCTTCCTGTCTACCATACCCAAGTAGCGGCTCCTTCTTGGCTGCCATCATCACTAGAGTCTTTTTCCCAGTTGCCATACTCAGTAGTGGCTTCTTCTCATCTGCCATACACAGTAGTGGCTTCTTCTCATCAGCTGTCCTCAGTAGTGGCTTCTTCTCATCTACCGTTCTCAGTAAGCGGTTTCTTCTCTTCTGCTCTCCTTAGTAGCGGCTTCTTCCCATTTGCTGTTCTCAGTAGCGGCTTTTTCTCGTCTGCTGTCCTCAGTAGCAGCTTCTTCTCATCTGTCGTCCACAGTAGTTTTATGTAAAAAAATGTGTGTGGTCAATTTCAGGAGCGCTAAGGCTGTAGAGCACACTGCAATGGGTTAGTGGTAAACAAACCTTTTATTAAAACACTACACGTTTCGGCCGCGGACCGCTGCCTTCCTCAGTGTACTGAGACGTCCGCCACCGAGGTTGCCCAGGGGTGCGCATCCCTTCCAGGTGAGAGACTAATCCCCCATCTTTCATTGAAATAGCCCCACTAAACCACAGGTGCTTTTCATGCTGAGCTCTTCCATGTTCATTGCCCACAGTAGTGGCTTCTTCTCGTCTGCTGTCCTCAGTAGCAGCTTTCCATCTGCCATCCTCAGTAGCGGCTTCTTCTCATCTGCTGTCTACAGTAGTGGCTTTTCCATCTGCCGTCCTCAGTAGCGGCTTCTTCCCGTCTGCCGTCCTCATAGTGGCTTCTTCCTGTCTGCCGTCCTCAGTAGCGGCTTCTTCCCCTCTGCCGTCCTCAGTAGCAGTCTCCCGTCTGCCATCCTCAGTAGCAGCTTCTTTTTGTCTTCTGTCCTCAGTAGTGGCTTCTTCTTCCCGTATGCCATACTCAGTTGCGGCTTCTCATCTGCTGTCCTAAGTAGCGGCTTCTTCTTCCCGTTTGCCATACCCAGTAACGACTTCTCGTCTGCCATCCTAAGTAGCGGCTTCTTCTTCCCATCTGTTGGTACTCAGTAGCAACTTGTTGACGGCTGCCATACTCAGAAGCGGCTTCTTCCATTCTGCCTTCCTCAAGTAGAGCCTCCTTTTTTGTCTGCCATTCTCAGTAGCGGTTTCTTCTTCAAACAGCGGTTTCTTCTAATCAGCTGTCCTCAGTAGTGGCTACTTCTTCCAATCTGCCATCCTCAGTAGTGGCTTCTTCCCATCTGCTGTTCTCAGTAGCAGCTTCTTCCCATCTACCATCCTCAAGTAGCATCTCTTTCTCATTTGCCATCCTCAGTAGTGGCTTCTTCCTGTCTACCGTAACCAAGTAGCAGCTCCTTCTTGGCTGCCATCATCACTAGCGTCTTCTTCCCATTTGCCGTACTCAGTAGTGGCTTCTTCTCTTCTAATGTCCTCAGTAGCAGCTTCTTTTCATCTACCGTTCTCAGTAGCAGCTTCTTCTCATCTGCTGTCTTCAGTAGTGGCTTCTTCTGTCTACCATACCCAAGTAGCGGCTCCTTCTTGGCTGCCATCATCACTAGAGTCTTTTTCCAGTTGCCGTACTCAGTAGTGGCTTCTTCTCATCTGCCATACACAGTAGTTGCTTCTTCTCATCAGCTGTCCTCAGTAGTGGCTTCTTCTCATCTACCGTTCTCAGTAAGCGGTTTCTTCTCTTCTGCTCTCCTTAGTAGCGGCTTCTTCCCATTTGCTGTTCTCAGTAGCGGCTTTTTCTCGTCTGCTGTCCTCAGTAGCAGCTTCTTCTCATCTGTCGTCCACAGTAGTTTTATGTAAAAAAAATGTGTGTGGTCAATTTCAGGAGCGCTAAGGCTGTAGAGCACACTGCAATGGGTTAGTGGTAAACAAACCTTTTATTAAAACACTACACGTTTCAACCGCGGACCGCTGCCTTCCTCAGTGTACTGAGACGTCCGCCACCGAGGTTGCCCAGGGGTGCGCATCCCTTCCAGGTGAGAGACTAATCCCCCCATCTTTCATTGAAATAGCCCCACTAAACCACCAGGTGCTTTTCATGCTGAGCTCTTCCATGTTCATTGCCCACAGTAGTGGCTTCTTCTCGTCTGCTGTCCTCAGTAGCAGCTTTCCATCTGCCATCCTCAGTAGTGGCTTCTTCTCATCTGCTGTCTACAGTAGTGGCTTCTTCTCATCTGCTGTCCTCAGTAGCGGCTTCTCATCTGCCGTCCTTCTCAATAGTCGCTTCTTCCCATCTGCTGTACTCAGCAGCGGCTTCTTCCCGTCTGCCATCCGAAAGTAGCGTCTCTTTCTCGTCTGCCATCCTCAGTAGCGGCTCCATCTAGTCTGCCATTCTCAGCAGCAACTTCTTTTTGTCAGCTGTCCTCAGTACCGGCTTCTTCCCGTCTGCCATGCTCAGTAGTGGCTTCTTCTGTCTGCTGTCCTCAGTAGCGGCTTCTCATCTGCCGTCCACAGTAGTGGCTTCTTCTCATCTGCTGTCTACAGTAGTGGCTTCTTCTCATCTGCTGTACTCATTAGCGGCTTCTTCTCATCTGCCGTCTTCAATAGTGGCTTCTTCCCATCTGCCGTACTCAGTAGCAGCTTCTTCCATCCTCAAGTAGAGCCTCTTTCTTGTCTGCCGTCCTCAGTAGCACCTTCTTTCCCATCTTCCATCCTCAAGTAGAGCCTCCTTCTTGTCTGCCGTCCTCAGTAGCAGCTTTTTCCCATCTGCCATCCTCAAGTAGCATCTATTTCTCGTCTGCGATCCTCTGTAGTGGCGCCTTCTCGTCTGCCGTTCTCAGTAGCGGTTCTTTTCGTCAGCTGTCTGTTATGATCTGCTACAAGCACTAAGGAAAGGTGGGAATTCTGTCCCTACAATAGGACTGAGCTGGATCCCTACGATGTAACGGGGAACCTGATCCTGCGACCAGACCCGATAAAGTCCTCAGCTAGTCTGAACGAAGACCTATAGTTGCGAGGGAGGAATCCCTACAAGATCTAGGGACTGGGTGAAAAGGTGGACACCTCCTAACAGAAAGTGTAGCAGGGAAAATAAAACAGAAAACAAATACTAAGAGATACTAAGATCTAGCAAAACTGACAGAGTAAGGCACCTAAGCACCCGGCTAGCTTAAGAGTAGATAATACAATGAAGTCCAGCAAGGCCAGAAGGGCGGAACCAGACCAAATAGGGTAAAAAGGTCATGTGACCAGCAAACTGAAACAAAACCTAACAAGAGGGTTCTAACAGTACCCTCCCTTCTAAGAGGATCCTCCGGATCCCCTAGGACTTAGGCTGGTTTCACACATCCGGCGGGCGCCTTGCGGCGCCACCGGCATTTTGCCGCAGCGCCGCATCTGAAAATCTGATGCGCCGCATGCGGCTTTTTTTCGCATTGACATGCATTAGCGCCGGATGGCGCCGCATGTCAATGCGTTGCATGCGGTTTTGTCCGGATGCGGCGCAAATGTACATTGCGGCGTCCGGAAAAAATGCTGCATGTAAGGCCTCTTTCACATTTCCGGCGGGCGCCTGGCGGCGCCCCCGGCATTTTGCCGCAGCGCCGCATGTGAAAACCTTTCACACTTCCGGCGGCCAAAATGCGTTTTTTTTGCCGGATGGTTTCTGATGCTTGGAGAGATCAGAAACCATCCGGCAAAAACAAAAACGTTACATGCAGCGTTTTTTCCGGACGCCGCAATGTACATTTGTGCCGCATCCGGACAAAACCGCATGCAACGCATTGACATGCGGCGCCATCCGGCGCTAATGCATGTCAATGTGAAAAAAGCAAGGCGCCCGCCGGATGTGTGAAACCAGCCTAACGTTTTTTGTTTTTGCCGGATGGTTTCTGATCTCTCCAAGCATCAGAAACCATCCGGCAAAAAAAACGCATTTTGGCCGCCGGAAGTGTGAAAGGTTTTCACATGCGGCGCTGCGGCAAAATGCCGGGGGCGCCACCAGGCGCCCGCCGGAAATGTGAAAGAGGCCTTAGGCTTATCCGGAAACCTCTTGTGAAACGCTCTGACAAGTCTAGACGCAGAAACATCATCCGCCCTCACCCATGAGTTATCCTCGGGTCCATAACCCTTCCAAGCGACGAGGTACTGTAAACTCCCTCTATACCGTCTAGAATTTAGGATGCGGGAAATCTCATATTGCCCGTCCTCCACCACCAGGGGAACAGTGGCCGAGACGTCTCCATCTGAGACCTCAGCTTTTTTAAGAGAGAAACATGAAACACCGGATTAATCTTCCAGGAGGTGGGAAGCTCCAACTTAACAGCAGATTGGTTAATAACCTGAAGCACCTTAAAGGGCCCTACAAACTTGGGACCCAATTTCTTAGACGGAATCCTCAAGCGCAGATTCTTAGAGGACAACCAAACCATGTCACCAATAGCAAACAAAACCTCTTGTCGTTTTCTATCAAAATACACTTTGGATCTTTTGTTAGCCTCCTGAAGATTACCACGCACATCAGTCCAAACTCTCTCCAAAAGACCAGAAAAATTCTCCTCTTCAGGTACAGCCGATCCCAACTTGGAAAATGACCCAAACGACGGATGTCTCCCAGTACAACAAAAAAAAGGCGAACAACCAGCAGAAGCGGATGTATGATTGTTAAGAGCAAACTCAGCAAGTGGCAGAAACTCAGACCACCCCTCTTGATTATCAGTCACAAAACAACGCAAGAACTGCTCAACATCCTGGTTTTTCCTTTCTGTCTGGCCATTAGACTCCGGATGATATCCGGATGAAAACGACAAATGAACTCCCAACCTGTCACAAAAAGCGCGCCAAAAACGAGCCACAAACTGAGGTCCCCTATCGGAAACAATGTCAGTAGGAACACCATGTAGTCTGACTATTTCCTTGACAAAGGCCTTAGCGAGAGTCTTAGCGCAGGGCAGTTTGATGAAAGGAACCAAGTGATACATCTTGCTAAAACGGTCCACGACCACCCAGATGACAGTGAAACCCTCAGAGGGGGGAAGGTCAGTAATAAAGTCCATAGCCAAATGTGTCCAAGGTGCACTAGGGACCTCTAGAGGGCAAAGCAACCCCGCAGCAGGAGTATGAGAAGACTTAGATCTAGCACACACAGTGCATTGACGCACCCACTTAATGACTTCCTTCTGCCATCCTGGCCACCAAAAACTGCGACCCACAAGTCTCTTGGTCTCAGAGATTCCAGGATGACCTGCCAACCGAGACTCATGACATTCATCAAACAAATCTCTCCTCAGGGTACCAGGCACAAACAACCTCCCATGAGGCGTGTTAGATGGGGCATTCTCCTGTGCTTTAAGAATCTCATCTTCCAGCACGGAGTCCAAAACAGCAATAACAACCCCCTCTTGCAAGATGTTTTCCTCCTCCTCCTCAGTACCCATCATAGGAGAAAAGCTGCGAGACAAAGCATCAGCTTTAACATTTTTAGTACCTGGGATGTAAGTAACGGTAAAATTAAACCGTGAGAAAAACAGTGCCCACCTAGCCTGACGGGCATTCAAGCGTTTGACAGCATCAAGGTAGATCAGATTTTTATGATCGGTGAAGACTTGAACGGGAAATTCCGCTCCCTCCAAAAAATTACGCCAGTGTTCAAATGCGAGTTTAATTGCCAACAATTCCCGATTACCGATATCATAATTTAGTTCAGACTCAGAAAATTTCTTTGAAAAAAAAGCACAGGGATGTACTCCATCCGTCTTTGCCTGAGACAACACCGCACCGACCCCCACAGAAGAAGCATTAACCTCAACCAAAAATGGTTTAGTCACATCAGGCTGCGTAAGGATGGGAGCAGAGCTGAACCTCTCCTTTAGCAACACAAAAGCCTCAATGGCCTCAGTAGTCCACTGAACCGCATCAGCACCTTTCCTGGTGAGATCGGTCAGAGGTTTGGCAATCACAGAAAAATCTTTTATGAATTTTCTATAATAATTGGCGAACCCCAAAAACCTCTGTATTGATTTCACACCAATAGGTCTAGGCCATTCCTGCACAGGTTGCACTTTCACCGGGTCCATCTCAAAACCTTCACTGGAGACAATGTAGCCCAAAAAACTAAGTCTCTGTACAGCGAACTCACATTTTTCTAGTTTGGCAAAAAGTGAATTATCACTCAGTAACTGTAATACCTCACGCACACTCCTCCAATGAGACTCCAAATCCGGTGAATAAATCAAAATGTCATCCAAATACACAACCACACTTCTGCCGATCAAAGGTCTAAGGATGTCATTAATAAGATTCTGAAAAAATGCCGGAGCACTGGAAAGTCCAAAAGGCATAACCAGATTCTCAAATGACCCAGTGGAGTGTTAAACGCAGTCTTCCATTCATCCCCCTCCTTCATGCGCAACAAATTGTATGCCCCTCGAAGATCAATTTTCGAGAACCACTTGGCCCCCACTAACTGGTTAAACAAATCAGGAATCAATGGCAGTGGGTAAGGATTGCGAACAGTAATCTTATTAATCTCACGAAAGTCTAGACAAGGCCGTAAACCGCCGTCCTTTTTTTAACAAAAAAAAATCCAACTGCCACAGGAGACTTGGAAGGCCTAATGTGACCGGCGGCCAAACTTGTCTGTATGTATTCCTCCAAAGCCTTTCTCTCAGGAATAGTCAAATTAAATAAACGACTTTTAGGAAGAGTCGCTCCAGGGACAAATTCAGTTGCACAATCATAATCTCTGAGGAGGCAATACCTGCGATTCCTTATCAGAAAAAACTTTCCAAAAATCCTGAATAGGTACAGGTAACTCCCCCTTAACTACAGCAGCAATACGCCCGTTACAACACTTGTCATAACAATTGGGACTCCAGGACTTAATTTCATTGGTAGACCAATCCAGTACCGGATTGTGCAATTTTAACCAGGGTAACCCCAAAATCACCGGTGAGGGCAAATTATTCAAAACCACCAAATCCAAATTCTCTTGATGAACACCATTAATAGTAAGAGGAAATTCACAGATATGGTGAGTAACATTTTTCAAGTGAGAACCATCCACAGACACCACATTAATAGGGAAGACAGAAGTTTGGGTTTTAATTTTAGTTTTTCCAAAAATTTCCCATCAATCACATTGAGAGTTGAACCACAATCCACAAATACCCGAAACTCCATTAATTCCTCCTCAACAGCAGTGGTAGCAGAAAGAAAGACACCTTTATTGTTTAAACAAGCTATACGGGCGAAACTGACCTCATTTTTTTTTCTCTCTTTATTCATTCGAAGCGCACAGTTCTTAATAAAATGCTCAGATTTACCACAGTAGAAACACAAGCCCTTAGCAAATCTGCGTTCTTTTTCCCGAGAGTGAAGTGTCATTGCTCCAATTTCCATCGGCTCTGCAATGTCAGTACATTCCTTCTCCAAACTTGGAGCTGACAAGGCAGATTTACTCTCATTAACCCTTGCACGCAGTCTCCTATCCACCCGTATGGCTAATTGCATAGCCTCTTGCAAGTTACCAGGTATAGGATAAGCAATCAGCAAATATTTAACCCTTTCACTTAACCCTGCAAGAAATAAACTTTTCAAAGCTGAATCGTTCCAGCCCACCTGTGTGGACCACCTTCTGAAGTGAGTACAATATTTCTCCACATTACCTGATCCCTGTCTCAAACGTCTCAATTCTGTCTCAGCTGATGAAACACGATCCGGATCGTCATACAATAACCCCAAAGCAGAAAAAAAACTATCCACTGATATAAAGCATGGATCACTAGGCTGCAGAGAAAAGGCCCAATCCTGAGGTTCTTTGCGCAAAAGTGACATTATGAACCCTATGCGCTGTGATTCCTCACCAGAGGATCTGGGTCTCAAACGGAAATACAACAAGCAAGCATTTTTAAAAGAAAAAAAATCTTGTTGTTCACCAAAAAATAAATCAGGCAAACGTACCTTTGGCTCCACGAAATGTGCTCCAGAACAACTACTCACGTGTTGCTTTATCTCAGCCACCTCCAGAGAAAGTCCCTGCAGGCGTTGAGCCAAATCCTGAACCGACACCATGATGGAAAACAGAAAATCTTTCCTTAGAGATTTTTTTTTTTTCTTTTGGCTGGACTTACTGTTATGATCTGCTACAAGCACTAAGGAAAGGTGGGAATTCTGTCCCTACAATGGGACTGAGCTGGATCCCTACGATGTAACGGGGAACCTGATCCTGCGACCAGACCCGCTAAAGTCCTCAGCTAGTCTGAACGAAGACCTATAGTTGCGAGGGAGGAATCCCTACAAGATCTAGGGACTGGGTGAAAAGGTGGACACCTCCTAACAGAAAGTGTAGCAGGGAAAATGAAACAGAAAACAAATACTAAGAGATCCTAAGATCAAGCAAAACTGACAGAGTAAGGCACCTAAGCACCCGGCTAGCTTAAGAGTAGATAATACAATGAAGTCCAGCAAAGCCAGAAGGGCGGAGCCAGACTAAATAGGGTAAAAAGGTCATGTGACCAGCAAACTGAAACAAAACCTAACAAGAGGGTTATAACACTGTCTTCAGTAACGGCGTCTTCTCATCTGCCATCCTCAGTAGCGGCTTCTCGTCTGCCATACTCAGTAGTGGCTTCTTCCATCTGCTGTCCTCTTTAGTGGCTTCATCTCATCTGTCATCCTCAGTAGTGGCTTCTTCCAATCTTCTCATCTGCCATCCTCAGTAGCAGTCACAGAGTGACTGCAGACTTATCGATTTGGATTTGAAAACCCCTTTAAGCTATTATTTGAGATGCTCTCAATTTGCAGTGTGTGGCCCAGCTATGTCAGGCACACATAATCCAGGAAAATGCACAGGAAGGTAACCGCAAAAGCTTGATATCCATTCACGTCACTCACACTTTCAGACACACCCACTAGGGGTATAAAAGGTAGTGACACGTAGCAGTCAGCAGTCAAGCTCCGGGTGGCTCAGGAGTGAGTCATCCCCCCAGATAGTTTCCTGTCTCAGGACAGTGCAGTTCAGTGTCAGTTCAGTCTGGACTTGGAGGATACTGAGAGCTGTTCAGTGAGCTCTGGAGAAAGCTGACATTTCCATCAAAGCTACAAGTGCTTATGTTAAGAGCGAGAGCAGGGCGAAGGGCGCAGTGGAGAAGTAAGAGTGACAAAGGGACAGACACCCTCACTCAGTTAACCGGACACCGGGGTCCGAAGCGTTGCTAGCGCTTCACGCCTAGTAACAAGATAACCGGAGGCTTTCTGGACCACAGGTAGCAGAAGGTAGCCCTAAAGCGCTGGTACGTAAACGGAGTCAGGGGGAACAAGGACTTTTAGCAGGGCCCTGCATATAGGGACTCTGTTCTCACCAACCAAAAGGCTCCACCACAATGTCAGCCGGGCGTTACAGCTATGGAAAAAGCTGGAGATTGCAGAGTTAACTTCGCTTCATGCAAGTTTGGACTCAGATACATATGAAGTAAAGGAGGCCTCTAACCTGCTCAGCGGTTTCCCGAATGTGCATTCTCCACCCCGACCAGCTCCCCGGGACTTGCCTGAAACACCTACAAGTAAAGGTATGAAAAGAAGCTGCATTGTGTGTGACTGAATTATTACCTACACCCTGCTTCATCATAGACTTCCAGGGACCCGTCTCACCTGTGGGAGACTTACCACCCAGCTGCCCCCATAACATCCCCTGTGAAGATCCTTATAGCAGCGCTTGTTATGTTACGGTAGCTGAGGAGTGCAGGTAAAAAAGGAAATACACCAGAGCAGTTGGAATCTATGAGATTGCAGTACCCTGACTAACCACCACAACTAGAGGCAGCCGTGGAGCGTTCCTACGATGGTCCTAGACGCCTCGTCACAGCCTGAGAAACTAACTACACCTAAAGATAGAAATAGGAAAGCTATCTGCCCCGGAGCAGAACCCCAAAGATAATAGAAAGCCCCCAAACATGTAATGGCGGTTAGACAAGAGGAAATACTGACACAGAAAGAAAATAGTATGAGCAAACGCTGGGGCCCAAACTATCTAAATAGAAAAGGACAGGAAGGGTACTTACTGCAATCCCAGAAAACCCTGAAAAACACCAACATACTAATTTCAAAATCACCTGAGATCACACGACCTCTACCACCTAAATTAGTTCTCTGGTGTAACAAAAACAGCAGCCACTGAAAAAACTGCAAAAAGCAAAAGTACAAAACACAGTGGCTGGACTAAACTGAGAGGGCAAAAGCCCCCAGAGGGACCCAGAAGGCCCCCACAGAAGTGCAGGACAAAATGCAAAAATATAGCAAAAACACAAAATAAGAAATTGTCTTATCTGATAGCAGGAGATGCAGACACGACACAGCAGGCTACAAGGGAAACTGGAAAGAAGGATTCAGACCAGAACAATTGATCACCGGCAACCCTGATGGGAAAATGATTCCCTTAAATAAGACCAATCAGTAACACCTGATTCCCAATCCTCACTAGTACCGCTTGTAACCACCAGAGGGAGCCTCTGCTCAGAACTCATCTCAAACCCATTCACAACAGTACCCCCCCCTTGAGGAGGGGTCACCGAACCCTCATTTGAGCAACCAGGTCGGTCAGGATGAGTTCTATGATACGCACGGATAAGTCTCCTAGCATGGATGTCCGAAGCAAACACCCAAGAATTATCTTCCTGACCATAACCTCTCCATTTAACCAAATACTGGAGTCTTCGTCTAGAAAAACGAGAATCCAATATTTTCTCAACCACATACTCCAGATTGCCCTCAACCAAAACAGGGTCAGGAGGCACAGCAGCAGGAACCACTGGCTCAACAAACCTCTTCAACAAGGACTTGTGGAACACGTTATGGATCTTAAATGTCCCTGGAAGAAGCAAACGAAAAGAAACAGGATTAATAATCTCCATGATCTTATAAGGTCCAATGAACCTAGGCTTAAATTTAGGAGATGCTACTCTCATAGGAATATTCTTTGAGGACAACCAGACCAAGTCCCCCACTTTAAACCGAGGACCATCAGTCCTATGCCGGTTAGCAAACCGCTGGGCCTTCTCCTGAGAGAGGGACAACCTCTCCACTACCTGATCCCAAATCTGCTGCATACGCTCAACAACAGAGTCAACACCTGGACAGACAGAAGCCTCCGTCTGTCCTGAAGAAAATCGAGGGTGAAACCCAGAATTACAGAAAAACGGAGACATCAAAGTGGCAGAGCTAGCCCTATTATTAAGAGCAAACTCAGCCAAAGGCAAAAAAGAGACCCAGTCATCCTGATCAGCAGACACAAAGCATCTTAGATAAGTCTCCAATGTCTGGTTTGTTCTCTCAGTTTGACCATTGGTCTGAGGATGAAATGCCGAGGAGAAAGACAATTGAACACCCAGTTTAGAACAAAAAGTCCTCCAAAATCTGGAAACAAACTGGACTCCTCTGTCAGACACAATGTTCTCAGGAATGCCGTGTAAACGAACCACGTGCTGAAGGAACAACGGCACCAATTCAGAGGAGGAAGGCAACTTAGGTAATGGCACAAGATGTATCATTTTGGAAAACCTATCACAAATTACCCAGATGGTGGTCATTCTCTGAGAAACAGGAAGATCGGAAATGAAATCCATAGAGATATGGGTCCATGGTCTCTTGGGCACAGGCAATGGCATCAACAAACCACTAGAGCGAGAGCAAGGCTTGGAGCGAGAGCAAGTCCCGCAGGACTGCACAAATTCCCTGACATCGCGAGACAAGGTAGGCCACCAAAAGGACCGACTAACCAAGTCTCTGGTACCAAAAATTCCGGGATGCCCAGCCAATGCGGAACAATGAATCTCAGACATCACACTCTTTTTCCATTGGTCCGGGACAAACAATTTTCCAACAGGGCAGCGCTCGGGCCTATCCTCCTGACACCCCTCCAGAGCAAGTCTCAAATTAGGCGAGATGGCGGAAAGAACTACACCCTCCTTCAAAATAACAGAGGGATCAGATAGCTCAGGAGAGTCCGCAAGGAAACTCCTCGAGAGGGCATCCGCCTTAACATTCTTAGTGCCAGGAAGAAAGGAAACCACAAAATTAAAACGTGTGAAAAACAAGGCCCACCTGGCCTGTCTAGGATTGAGTCGCTTGGCAGATTCCAGATAGACCAGATTCTTATGGTCCGTAAGGACCACCACCTGATGTTTGGCTCCCTCCAGCCAATGTCTCCACTCTTCAAAAGCCCACTTCATGGCCAATAACTCCCGATTACCCACGTCATAATTACGTTCAGTAGGAGAAAATTTTCGAGAGAAAAAGGCACAAGGGTTACTTTTAGAGGTCTCTGGATCTTTTTGGGACAAAACGGCACCTGCCCCAATTTCAGAGGCATCAACCTCCACCTGAAATGGCAGAGAAACATCAGGCTGCCGTAGAACAGGAGCAGAAGTGAATCTCTGCTTAAGTTCCTGAAACGCAGAGACTGCCTCAGGAGGCCAATTCACCACATCAGAACCCTTTCTGGTCAAATCAGTTAATGGTTTAACAATAACAGAGAAATTACCAATAAATTTACGATAAAAATTGGCAAAACCCAAAAATCTCTGAAGAGCCTTTAATGAAGTAGGTTGGACCCAATCACAGATGGCCTGAACCTTGACCGGGTCCATTTCAATAACAGATGGGGACAAAATGAATCCCAGAAATGAGATCTTCTGTACGCCAAAAAGACACTTTGATCCCTTCACATACAGAGCATTCTCTCTCAAAATCTGGAATACAGTTCGAACATGTTTCACATGAGAGTCCCAGTCATTAGAAAAAATCAAGATATCATCCAAATAAACAATCAGAAACTTGTCCACAAAATCCCTGAAAATGTCATTCATGAAGGACTGGAAGACGGAAGGAGCATTAGTGAGCCCAAAGGGCATCACAAGGTACTCAAAATGCCCTTCAGGGGTGTTAAATGCCGTCTTCCATTCATCCCCGTGCTTAATGCGAATAAGGTTATACGCCCCCCTGAGGTCAAGCTTGGTAAACCAAGTAGCGTTTTTCACCCTGGAAAACAGGTCAGAAATCAAGGGTAACGGGTATTGATATTTCACAGTAATATTGTTCAAGAGACGATAATCAATACACGGCCTTAATGAACCATCTTTTTTGGCCACAAAGAAAAAACCGGCACCTAAGGGTGAAGAGGATGGTCTGATATGACCCTTCTCCAATGATTCCTT